>JAVJIF010027721.1:0-59104 GCA_038442645.1 Agave tequilana | reverse complement strand
CTCTCTCTCTCTCTCCAGTACTCTCTCTCAGTCCTCTCTCTCTTTCCAGCTCTCTCTCTGTCACTCACTGTCCCTCTCTCTCCTCTCTTTCTCATCTCTTTCTCTATCTAGTTTTTTATTTCTCTCTAGTCTCTCTCTAACTCCCTCTTTCTCTCTCTAGAAATCTCTTTCTCTCTAGGCCTCTTTCTCTCTAGCTCTCACTCTTTCTCTTTCTTCTCTCTTTCCTTTCTTCTATTTTCTTTCTCTCTCTAATATATATATATATTTATTTTTATATTTAATTATAATTTTGGCGCGTGCGCGAGTTCCGGGATTTCAGAGTTTTCGAGTTTTCTAGAGATTTTAGGCGAGTGTCCTCGCCTCTATTTAGTTTTTCCCGCTTCATCGGGTCGACGTGTATTTTATTATGTATTTTGTTTTGAGCTGCGCCCCTGTATTTGTATGTGGCCAAGTGCCCGTGATTGTTCATGTATATGCCGTAACAAATGCTTGTACTAAGGTAGTTTACATTTTGCTCATATATTATGCCTGTGATGTACTACTTTTACTGCTTTATACCATGCGTGGCCGACCATTCGTGGTCGTTAGCCTCCGGCTCTCTACTTGGCCTCCAGGCCCTTTTAGCTTTCAGGCTTTCTACTTGGCCTCCGGGCCCTATTAGCCTCCGGGCTTCTCCACTCCACGGTAGTGTAGATATTATCACTCTTATATGTATGCTCGTATGGTACTAACATCTTGTGCAGATACTCTCGTATCGACTCTGAGTTTTTGCCCACTCCGGGGCTGATTGTCCAATGGTTCTAGGCCATACCCTTATGGGTTTCGTGGTAGCTACCGAGAGTGTACTTAGACCCCGAGCAGACTTTTAGCCTTCGGGCTCTCGCCCACTATCTCGAAGAGAAGTGCGCTCAGACCGTCAGGTCTTTCAACTCCGCCTGGTAGGCATGCTTAGCGCTCAGCACTTTACCACTAGATTTGTCTAGGCGAGATGCTGCCGAATTTTCTACTCGCACTTTAAGCCGAGTTGTCCCGGTAACCTCGTCAGGCGCTCTAGTGTTAAATACTATTTACTGTCCGTACCTCCAGCTTGCTCAGCTCTGCTTAATTGTGCTCAACTCTGCTTGATTGTGCTCAGCTATTACTGCATCACTTGCTAAGCAAATGCTTGATATGTTAATACTTGACATGCTATTACTTGATACCTGTCATCTCCATGCTAATACTTAACACCTGTCCGTATCACTTGTCAACTGATGTGTTATCACCTGACACCTGACGTGCTACTACTTGAAAATTGCTCCTTGTTATGACATGACTTTTCCCCTGCCTAATATTGCCCTCTTGCCATGCTATCACTTGACACCGGCATGATATACTTGACTCTTATAATTATCATGATAACGGGAATGATGACTTGACATCTTGCTTACAACTAGATATATTCTAGTATAACAAGTACTACTGATACACCTGTATTCCTGATATTCCTAACTTGTTCCTGCTCATGCCCAAAATCTGATAATTATCTAATAAACCATAAAATGGGACAACTTACAATGGGTCGGGGAAAACTTGCTGATATCAATAAATGTTCGTGTTTATAGTGGTATTAGGTACGTTGTGTAACGAAAGCTTTTGGTCTGACCTGAGGGCCTCCAGGCGGCCGAGGGGAGTGCTGGCTCCCTCCTTCTTACTACCATCTTGATAAGGGCATCCTATAAGACCCTCCTGTAGGCCTTGCGGCTGGTTTCATACACCAGCAATGGAACACCCTGGACCGTGGTCCTGGTCATGTACGGGACCCACTGTAAACATTATTCGTTGATACCCCCGTTGGTTTCTAATAACAACCTTGCTTTACTCAGATGCGGATATATGTGTGATGGGATGCTAGTTCATATATCTAGACATCTGGGTAAGACAAATAGTAATAATATAATAAAAGATGCCAACTATGGATCCATTGTTTGCTTTGTCGAGTTTGCTTCCATCGGGTTTCACTTCGGATTTTCGGTTTCATGTTCGTTACTATATTATACCAGATTACATCCTACTTTACCACTTGTGTTCTACTTCACCAGTCTCCCACTGCTATCTTATTTTACCATGAGTATTCCCTGTTTGCTATCACTTGCTATATAACTACTTGCTTACGACACGACTTTCAATGCATGTTTTGATTCGGATTTATCGATACACGAGTGCTTATCTTTGAACTCCATTTGGCATCAACATCACCACTCACTGGGGAGTTCTGACTCCTTTGAATTCTCATGTCCAGGTCCTGGAGCTTGGAGCATGTGGATTCTCCTAGTTGCTGACCTGAGAAGTGTAGCGGTTAGCGTGGATCTCCAGTAGACCATCTGAAGCCCTATCCTTCTATGCCTCCCTGCGCATCTCTCGAGTTTTCCTTCTGTAAACTCGTGAGCGCCTTTTGTACTATTCATACTTGTATATTTCCTTGTATTCTCACAATTGCACCTATCGGTGATGTAATATTCCTGTAATGTTGTATCATATCTGGTGATAACTTTGTAATTGTACTCATATGTTGGAACATATAATACACCACGTGCTTCCGTACTCTGATTCTTGCATCTACTGATGCTTAGCGTATATACATGAGGGTATTTTTGACCCGTGTATTTTCGTCACAGTAACATCTCCGTACCTACGAGATTGGGGCGTTACATGATGGTATCAGAGCCTAGGCTCTCACATCTTCAGTACGTCCAGACAGCAAATTAATGGTAAAGAAATTTGCAACTGAAATGCATGAATCCTGGTTATACAGTCCAACTACAAGTACAGAGTTATTAAATTTTTTTTTGATCATCCTTCTTTTGATTTCTAATCCCTTCCATCTTTCCACTGTTTTGGATTTTCGTAGCCTTTATACCAACTTAAGATATGGATAGACTAGAGAGGTAGCGGCTAGTTATATGATCTCTTCGACCAACTCTATGAAGTTCGGGTATTCTTAGAATTGATCCACGATCAGGTTATCTTTCAGAAGTCGGTATTCGGATTTTTCTATGGTTATTCTTTATTATTGGCTATAACCTTCAGAGTGATCGATACCTAGTATTCAGAATTCTTAATTATCGTCTTCTTTATTATGCTCAATATTATCGGGGTTTTCTTTATATTTATTATTCTGGCTTATTCTCAAAGAGCTATCTAGTATGCAGTACACTGAATTCTATTGCAAAGCAGTGTTATCCGGTCAGTATTATTCAGCATCGTTCGAAGATTTAACAACAGGAAGTGCATAGGATATCTATATTCCGATTATGGTTCAGTCACTTGAGAGCCTTACCTGCAGTGATTCATATCTTAATTGGCATAATTCCCGTCCTTGTCCTCTTCGTGTTCATTTTACCCCTAATCGAAATTGCGAGGACGTAATTTTTATAAGGTGGATGGAATGTAACACCTTGCTCCTGGAATATGACTTAGTTACGTATTAAGATTTTTCGATTGTATTTTTTCATTTACTTCTTATATTTGTTTTTTATTATGAATTATTTATATGATCATTTTGCCTTGGATCCGGATTCGTGGACTCAGAGTCAGCCCTAGTCTGAAGCGGGGACCCGATCCTAAGTATTTCTCGATTTGGTCTTTCTGATATTCAGATTTGACCGATTTCAATTTCAAATATCATTTTCCAATATTCTAGATTTTCTATGATTTTCTAGAATTTTTCTGAATTAAATTGAAATCTTCAAAACTGGTGTCGACTAGTACCGCTGCTCGATTCTCGGGTTTTTAATTTACAAACGAAGTTGAATTTCTAGAAACAACTTTCACCTTACTTCTTAAATCATATTTTTTATCTAAATACTTTTTCTGCGATTTTTCTGAATTAATCAAAATTCCACCGGAATTGGTGTCGGCTAATATCGCAGGTTGATTCCCGAATTTTTAATTTATAATCAGAATTGAATTTCTTGATTTCTCTTTCACATTTCTACTTAGAATCATATTTTCTCTTATTGCATTTTCTGTAATTTTTCAGAATTTATCAAAATCTAGCCGAACCGGTGTAGACCGATATCGATGGTTGACTTCAAGATTTTTAATTTGAAATGGTATTTTATTTCTGAAAACCGATTTCGTATTATTCCTCAGAATGATGTTTTCTACCTTTGGATATTTTTAGAGATTTTTCTGGAATAGTTAATATTTCCCGACTTTATTATAATATTATTATTTTTCAGAATCTTTCTTTTTCTTTCTTTCTTTCATTCTTTCTTTCCCTTTCTATCCCCCATCAATTCACCGCCGACCCAGACCCCTCCACATGGGCCCGGTAACATCACATCTCCCTTCCCATCAATCTCCCTCTCCATTTCTTTTTTTTCCTTTTCTTTTCTTTTTTCCTAACTTTCTTTCTTTCTTCTCTTCTTCTCCTTTCTTTTCTTCTTCTTCTTCTCCATTTGGCCGATGCCCAAACCGGGCCCCACTCTAGCGCTCCGACCACCGTCACCGGCGAGGATTCCCATCCCAACTCCGGCCACCTCTTCCCATCACCAACAACAACATCGACCACCACCACCTTCTTCTTCCTCAAAACCACCACCATTTCCACCTTCTCAAATTGACCACCACCACCACCATCTTCTCCACTCCAACTCCACCCCCACAACACCCTACTCCTCATCCACCTCCCATCTCCTTCAATTTCTCCACCACCACCCAAAATCACCACCAAAATCACCATCTCACCACCACCACTACTCTTCTCCACCTCCAAACCCAAAGCCCCTCCTAATTTTTCCCCTCTCTTCTTTGGGGTGGCCGGCACCACCCTGGGCCTTGGCGTCGCCAGCGACTGTGCACGGCCAGGGGGCCACCCTGCCCCCCTGAGCGCAGGCAGAGGAGGGGGCGCCCCCTCTCTCTCTCTCTCTCTCTCTTATCTCTCTCTCTCCTGGTTTTTCTCTCTCTAGCCGACTCTTTCTCTTCAGTTCTCTCTCTCTTTCTCTCACATCCCTCTCTCTGCAGTCTTTCTCTCTCTCTTTTCAGCTCTCACCATCCCTCTCTCTTCTCTTTCTCTCTTTCCTCTATCTCTCATCTCTTTCTCTCTCTAGTTTTCTCTTTCTCTCTAGTCTCTCTCTAACTCCCTCTTCTCTCTCTAGACTTCTCTCTCTAAATCTCTCTCTAGAAAACTCTTTCTCTCTCAAGGCCTCTTTCTCTCTCTAGCTTTCACTCTTTCTCTCTCTTCTCTCTTTCTTCTCTCCCATTTTCTTTCTCTCTCTAAATATATATATTTATATTTTTATATTTAATTATATTTTTGGTTTGTGCGCGAGTTCCGGGAATTTCAGAGTTTTCGGCTTTTTTGGAGATTTAGGCGAGTATCCTCCCCTCAATTTGGTTTTTTTCCCGCTTCGTCGAGTTCATGTGTATTTTATTATGTATTTATATGTATTTTTATATTGGGCTGCGCCCCTGTATTTGTACGTAGCCAAGTGCTTGTGATTGTTCATGTATATGTCGTGACGAATGCTTGTACTAGGGTAGTTACTTTTCGCCCATATACCATGCCTGTGATGTACTATTTTTATTGCTTTATACTATGCGTGGCCGACCCTTCGTGGTCGTTAGCCTCCGGGCTTTTTTACTTAGCCTTTGGGCCCTTTCAGCTTTTGGGCTTTCTACTTGGCCTCCGGGCCCTATCAGCCTCCGGGCTTCTCTACTCCACGGTTACAAACATCTCGTGCAGGTACTCTCGTACTGACTCTGGGTTCTACCCACTCTGGGGCAGGTCGTCCAATGGTTCTAGGCCTGTACCCTTTGTTGGCCCAATGGCCTTCCCTCTAGTTTTGATGATGATCAACACTCATGTAGTTATGTTTACTAATATTCTTATGTTTCTAAGTTTCAGATCATTAACAGGATATTAGTTGGTGATTAGCTTCAACAAGATGATTAGAAGCTATTCATGATGATTCCGGTGCCAAAGCTTAAAGATCATACCTTTGCACTTGGAGAATCACGGAGTTTTGGAGCAAGTCTACTTGAAGATGAAGATCGTCAAGAAGACTTAGGTATCCTAGTTTAGATTATGAGTTTTAGATCCATTTGTAAAGCTTAATAGTTGATATGCTCAAGTGCACAAACACACACGTTTTATGTTTTGATATTTGGTTTTCATGAATAGTTTGATCAAAACAAGTTTTCATGATTTATATGTATAGTAGATGTTTTCTATTTATACATACATGCTTAACTTATAGACAAACTTATTTTGACGTTTCTATTCATGTTTTGGAAAAATCAAAGTTTGATAAAAATACAAGTTTTGTTTATGATAAAATTGGCAAGACACAAAAATGAATTGATATGATTGATATATGTCTTGAAATTTTTTATCACAAGTTTGGTTATCAAAGTAAATGATAAAACAAGTTTTAGAAAGACATGTTTTTAGAAAAACAGTTTTTATTGTGATTAAAACTTTTTTTTAGATTTACTGTGAATTTATGGGATTTTTATTGAGTGAAAAGACCTATTTTCTAATCCCGTATCTGTGCAGATCTGCACTGTGCCTGCCAGGGCAGTTCGGTCGACCGGACCGGTCGACCGCACCAAGTGGCCGGTCGACCGGTCGGTCGACCGATATGCACAGACGTGCACGTCTGTTAGGCACAGTGGACGGTCGATCGAGCCGGTCACCGGGTCTGAGAGCTCTGCTCTCGGTTTGTTTCGGTCGACCGGCCGGTCGACCGCTATTGCCCAACGGTCACATTTTTGACCGTTGGCGGTCGACCGGGCCGTCGACCGGTGGCATGTCAGGCTGCCACAATCAGCCTAACGGCTAGTTTTGATAGGGCTATATAAACCCCATCTCTTTGGGGATTTTGGCCAAGTTTTTTAAGAGAAAAAATACTGGTTTTCTGAGGTGTTTAAAAGAGTTTTAAAAAGAGTTTGTAGGGTTTAAAACTTCTCATCTTTATTTGTTTTGGGTTTTTGGAAAATCAAAGAAAACTAGGTTTTGGGATTTTGATTTGGTATTTCATTTTCTATCATATACAAGAGATTTCCCAAGTATTTTTCTTTGTTGCTTGTTTCCAAAACACTTTGATTCCACACTTGAGCTATATCATCTATCCTAAACTATTAGGATCTTGTTTTAGTGGAAAAAGAAAAGAGAAAGAAAGAGAAGAGTTTGAGGTTGTTTGTTGTAAACCTCTTTGTTGTACACCCTTATTCTTGTTGTATCCCTCTTAGGTAGAGGTGATCGGGTGATTGGTTTGTGAGCCTCTTAGGTAGAGGTGTTTGTTGTAGTTGGCTACGGGCCGTATCCCTCTTCGGTAGAGGTGGATTGTGGTTGTATAGCCTCGGTGGCTTTGTAAGGTTGAGAGAGGAGTTTGGTACTCCTATAGTGGATTGGGAAATCCTACACGGTGTGTAGGCGGGGATGTAGAGCAAGGTGCTCGAACCTCGAAACAAATCTTGATGTTTGCGTATTGATCCATTGTCTCTCTAACTCTCTCTCTTATATTTGTGCAAAGCATCATATTCATATCATATCATATTTGCTTGTGTTGTGCATATTTCATATTGCCTTGCATTTATTCATATTGCTATTCATTCTTATATGCTTGGCTTGATTGTGTGTATTTTATATTGCTTAGATTGCTTGTGTGTGTGTGCCTAACTTATACTCATCCAACAAGAGCTTCACATAGCACCTCAACCCATTTCAAGGGGAATCAAGGGGAGTTAGTCCAGAGCCTCGAAAGGGGAATTCGGCTACACTTGTTGTATTGTATTAGTTTGTGCATAATTTGCATTAGCTTCCGCATTTAGCGCACTTAGTTTGCATTTAGTTTCCTAGATTAGCATTCACACCTATTCACCCCCCTCTAGGTGTTTTTCAATTGCATTTAGTTTCCTAGATTATTCACACCTATCATCCTAGGAGTGAGATCCATTTGCTTGCTAATCTCATTTGCATTTGTTTGCACATTCATATATAGTTTACCATGGACTTCATGACCCCTCCTAGCTTTGACCCTTCCAACATTGATGTTTGGAAGTATAGGATGTCCATGTACCTAAAGACCCTAGGTTTGCATGTCTTCCTTGCCGCCACCAAGAGATGTTATCTTGGTGATGGTAATCATATAGGGGCCAATGCACAAGCCCTAGAGGCTATTAGAAGCACATTACCTAAAGATTATCTTATGTGTGTTTCTAATCTTGATTCCGCTTTTGCAGTGTGGAACAAGTTGACAACAACCACCACCTCCAAGCTTCAATTGCCAATCCAAGAAGAGGAATCTAGTGGAGAATCCGATCAACATGCTATATGGTCCAAGGGAATGACTCCCTTGAGGTACATTCGGAATCTCAACTAGATAGTAATGATTGTGCTAGTTCTTCAAATGATTATGTTGATCCCCATGCCTTAAATGAAGAACTTTCTATTGTTTGTGAAAAATTAATAGAAAAATATAATTTGTTGAAAAAGAAAAGTCTAGTAATTGAAAAGGAAAATAAGAGTTTACATTCTAGACTTGATATTGTTTTGCAAGAGAAGGTTGAGGTCTATAATGAAAGGGATTCATTGAGATCTCAATTAGAACTTGCACTTAAGGAAAATAAAGTTTTAAAATCTAAAAATGATTGTGAAAATCTTTTGAAGAAAAATGAAAGTTTGTCTTCAAAAGTAGATTTTGTTGTAAAAGAAAATAATTCTTTGAAAATTAAAATTGATTCTATTTCAAAGGATTTAGAAATTTGTTTAAAGAAAAATGAGTTTTTACAAAATAAGATTGATGCTCATGTTTGCCATGCTAGTGTAGCCTCTTCATCTAGACTACCTAATGCATGTACCTCTTCTTCTAGGATTAATGATGATATTTGTATGCTAAAGAAGAGAGTAGATTGTTTGGGCTCCACTATGAGCCAATGTGCCATGAATCACTCACGGTTGGAAACCTTGGTTCGAAAGAAACAAGTTCCATCCTTTATGCATGCACACCCTTCACGGCATACACATGCTCCTCACGGACACACCCATCACCATATGTATGCTCATGTGTACACATGTACACATTGTGGACGTAAGGGCCACCTTGCTAAATTTTGTTATGATAGATTAAATGTTTCAAATTTAGCAAAGAAATTTGTTTGGGTTAGGGAAGGGACTAACCCCCATGGACCCAACAAGATGTGGGTACCAAAGACCACCCCTCCAATTTTTGATGTAGGTGTGGGCTCTCACATGACGTGAGAGTAATGACACCTTGGAGTGGATGCGTTCCGGACTTAAAGGAAATCAAATGGATGCATCACTTTCAAGGGAAGGTTGGTGGAGATGACCACCATGTTTTGGAGACAAGGAGAGTTGCTTCTTCGTTTTTGGTAACAATCCTTTACTCCCATTTATTGTTTACATGCTTTTCATGTTCATAGTTTATAGCATGTTTTTATTGTCATTGGATTAGTATGTTCATTCCATGTTTATTAAATCCTTGACATACATGTATAGTATTTGAGACACACATGCTTATATGATCCCACACTTAGTGTTCTCACTTATGTTTAAGCTATAATGTACATCATGAATCTAATACATGTGAATTCACATAATAATCATGTTTTAGTTTCCCATGATGACTTTTATCATGATGATTTGTATATGTGTTTTTGATGTTTCATGTTTTGAGTATATGTTTAGATGTTAGTTTTCATTAAGACTAGTTATATACTTGTACATAGAGTGGGCTATAAATAAATCTATATATGATAAGGATTGAATGCTTATTTGAACCCATTAGATGTGCTAGTATAGCCTAGTTTTGATAATTCGTACATTTTAGACTTGTATTCACATTTTTGGATTCGATTTATGATTATGAGTTTCCATTTCATGTATATGTGTATTTTGCCAAACTTGAAGATATACATGTATACCCCTTGAGTCATTTGCCTTTCATGCAAATATCTATTATGGACTCAAAGTGTGTTTAAGGGATATGTATGTATACTTCTTGTGTTGACAAATCATACATATATCTTGAAATGAAAATTGCTTTGTTGAAAATTTAGCCTTACATGTTTCATTTAATTTCATGTATATGTCCATCTTATCCAAACTATTGACTATACATGAGTATCCTTTTTGAGCCACGTGCCTTAATGCATATATCTTGTGGACTCTTTATGTTTTGGATATGTATGTATACGTTAGTTTGTATTAGACATACATATGCCTTGAAGATTAGATAGTTTTTGATGGAATTATGTTTTAAGGAATAATTGAGCTTAATGAAATATTTTCATGATTATGATCTTCACATTTTATTTGTACACTCACATCTATTGCTTGCTCATGTTTTGTTTTCATGAGTCTTATTTATGCCTAATTGAACTTGAGTGTTTCATATGATGTGAATTTCATGTTTATGAAAAACAATTTTGTTTTATTCCTTGCTTGAAGGATTTCGTACTAGTTAACAAGCTTTCCATTTAACTAGTTGCGATGTTCTTCAATTTGGTAGTGATTCTCAAACTAAGCTATATTTTCAAATCTATTTTTGAAAACCCCTACCATCCAAGGGCGGTAGGATGGGAGATCATGTTCATGTATGCCCTAAATTGAAAATCTTTAAAACTTGAATTATGATTGGGTGGTAGATAATATGATGTATACACTTGAACTTATTGTTATGTCAATTGGTATCATTGAACTCTTTCAATTGGTATCATTTTGATCTTCTTGTATACTCATATATGTTTTGTATGTATGTATGCTTTAAATTCCAAGTATATCAATTTCTATTGGTATCTATCTTTCATACATATATATGTTTGTGTTTATGCTAGTGCTTGAGTTTCAATTTTGTTTAAATTGATTACTTTTAAATTGTTATCAAGACTATGCATGTCTTTAGTTTGTTTTTCATAAAGGGGGAGAAAATTTGATTTTGTATTTCAATTGGTATTTGTACTCCCACTCTTTATGATTAAAAGTTGTTATTTTGAACATATGATATCAACATCAAATTTGTTTATATATTTTCAAAATGAAATATATTCTTATAATTGGTATCAAAATTTGTGTTTAGACATTCAAAATTTGTTATGTTGTTTTACAATTGGTAATTTGTTATGTTTAATTACAATTGGTATTTTCAAAATTTTGTTTAAAGAAAATATTCAAAGTTTTGATTTGTATTTCCTATATGCAAGGAGAGCTTAACATCTCTCTTACATATAGATTCATGTTGAGTATATTATAAATTGAGGAGCTTGACAACTCTTCTTTATATGATATACGTGTGTAGGGGGAGCTTCACATCTCCTCTTATGCATTACATAATATGTGTTATGTGAATTGGGGCTTGTCATCCCTTCTTCATGTAATGCATATGTGTAGGGAAGCTCACTTAGCGTCTTCCTCTTCATGAATGTATATAGCATATAACATATATTGATCCTTGTTTATTGATATCAAGATGCTTCATTGACATATTTTTAATTGATATCATGTTTGTAGTCACCCCTTATTGACTTTGTTTTTTGTTTTAGACAAAAAGGGGGAGAACATTGTTTGCATTGTTTTGATTGACAAAAAGGGGGAGAAAGATTTTTACCCTCATTTTATCTATAGTTTTGATTGTTTACCCCTTTGTTGATGATTGACAAAAGGGGGAGAAAGATTTATGAAGTTTTATATGCATGCTTATGTTTATGCATATATTATGTTTTAATCTCAAGAATCTCAAGAATATTAAGTTTAATTGATTTATAGAGTTTGCTTTGTAATTGGTATCTAGAGCTTATTTTTTTTTGAATATTCCATTTGATATCTAGAACCATTTATTGTTTATGCATATGCATGTTTCATGTTTAATATTCATTGCATATATTTATTGTTTATCCCTATGCATGAGTTAAGGGGGAGCTTCTTTGAAGCTTAACTTTAATCCATGCATATATAACTCCATGAGTTTTGTCATCATCAAAAAGGGGGAGATTGTTGGCCCAATGGCCTTCCACTCTAGTTTTGATGATGATCAACACTCATGTAGTTATGTTTACTAATATTCTTGTGTTTCTAAGTTTCAGATCATTAACAGGATATTAGTTGGTGATTAGCTTCAACAAGATGATTAGAAGCTATTCATGATGATTCCGGTGCCAAAGCTTAAAGATCATACCTTTGCACTTGGAGAATCACGGAGTTTTGGAGCAAGTCTACTTGAAGATGAAGATCGTCAAGAAGACTTAGGTATCCTAGTTTAGATTATGAGTTTTAGATCCATTTGTAAAGCTTAGTATAGTTGATATGCTCAAGTGCACAAACACACACGTTTTATGTTTTGATATTTGGTTTTCATGAATAGTTTGATCAAAACAAGTTTTCATGATTTATATGTATGTAGATGTTTTCTATTTATACATACATGCTTAACTTATAGACAAACTTATTTTGACGTTTCTATTCATGTTTTGGAAAAATCAAAGTTTGATAAAAATACAAGTTTTGTTTATGATAAAATTGGCAAGACACAAAAATGAATTGATATGATTGATATATGTCTTGAAATTTTTATCACAAGTTTGGTTATCAAAGTAAAATGATAAAACAAGTTTTAGAAAGACATGTTTTTAGAAAAACAGTTTTTATTGTGATTAAAACTATTTTTTAGATTTACTGTGAATTTATGGGATTTTTATTGAGTGAAAAGACCTATTTTCTAATCCCGTATCTGTGCAGATCTGCACTGTGCCTGCCAGGCCAGTTCGGTCGACCGGACCGGTCGACCGCACCAAGTGGCCGGTCGACCGGGTCGGTCGACCGATGTGCACAGACGTGCACGTCTGTTAGGCACAGTGGACGGTCGACCGAGCCAGTCAACCGGGTCTGAGAGCTCTGCTCTCGGTTTGTTTCGGTCGACCGGGCCGGTCGACCGCTATTGCCCAACGGTCACATTTTTGACCGTTGGCGGTCGACCGGGCCGGTCGACCGGTGGCCTGTCAGGCTGCCACATCAGCCTAACGGCTAGTTTTGTATAGGGGCTATATAAACCCCATCTCTTTGGGGATTTTGGCCAAGTTTTTTAAGAGAAAAAATACTGATTTTCTGAGGTGTTTAAAAGAGTTTTAAAAAGAGTTTGTAGGGTTTAAAACTTCTCATCTTTATTTGTTTTGGGTTTTTGGAAAATCAAAGAAAACTAGGTTTTGGGATTTTGATTTGGTATTTCATTTTCTATCATATACAAGAGATTTCCCAAGTAGTTTTTCTTTGTTGCTTGTTTCCAAAAACACTTTGATTCCACACTTGAGCTATATCATCTATCCTAAACTATTAGGATCTTGTTTTAGTGGAAAAAGAAAAGAGAAAAAGAAAGAGAAGAGTTTGAGGTTGTTTGTTGTAAACCTCTTTGTTGTACACCCTTATTCTTGTTGTATCCCTCTTAGGTAGAGGTGATCGGGTGATTGGTTTGTGAGCCTCTTAGGTAGAGGTGTTTGTTGTAGTTGGCTACGGGCCGTATCCCTCTTCGGTAGAGGTGGATTGTGGTTGTATAGCCTCGGTGGCTTTGTAAGGTTGAGAGAGGAGTTTGGTACTCGTATAGTGGATTGGGAAATCCTACACGGTGGTGTAGGCGGGGATGTAGAGCAAGGTGCTCGAACCTCGAAACAAATCTTGATGTTTGCGTATTGATCCATTGTCTCTCTAACTCTCTCTCTCTTATATTTGTGCAAAGCATCATATTCATATCATATCATATTTGCTTGTGTTGTGCATATTTCATATTGCCTTGCATTTATTCATATTGCTATTCATTCTTATATGCTTGGCTTGATTGTGTGTATTTTATATTGCTTAGATTGCTTGTGTGTGTGTGCCTAACTTATACTCATCCAACAAGAGCTTCACATAGCACCTCAACCCATTTCAAGGGGAATCAAGGGGAGTTAGTCCAGAGCCTCGAAAGGGGAATTCGGCTACGCTTGTTGTATTGTATTAGTTTGTGCATAATTTGCATTAGCTTCCGCATTTAGCGCACTTAGTTTGCATTTAGTTTCCTAGATTAGCATTCACACCTATTCACCCCCCTCTAGGTGTTTTTCACCCTTATGGGTTACGTGGTAGCTGCCGAGAGTGCGCTTAGACCCCGAGCGTACTTTAGCCTTCAGGCTTTCGCCCACTACCTCGAAAGAGAAGTGCACTCAAACTGTCAGGTCTTTCAGCTCCGCCTGGTAGGCAGGCTTAGTGCTCAGCGCTTTACAACTAGATTTGTCTAGGCGAGATGCTGCCAGATTTTCTACTCGCACTTTAAGCCGAGTCGTCCCGGTAACCTCGCCAGGCGCTCTAGTGTTAAACACTGTTCGTTGTTCGTACCTCCAGCTTGCTTAGCTCTGCTTGATTGTGCTCAGCTCTACTTGATTGTGCTCAGTTATTACTGTATCACTTGCTATGCACATGCTTGATATGTTAATACTTGAAATGCTATTACTTGATACCTGTCATCTACATGTTAATACCTAACACCTGTCTGTATCACTTGTCAACTGATGTATAATCACCTGACAACTGACATGCTACTACTTGACAATTGCCTCTTGTTATGACATGACTTGTCCCCTACCAAATATCGCCCTCCTGTCATGCTATCACTTGACACCCGGCATGATATACTTGACTCTTATACTTATCATGATAATGGGAAAGATGACTTGACATCTTGCTTACAACTTGATATATTTTAGTATAAATAGTACTCTTGATACACCTGTATTCCTGATATTCCTGGCTTATTTCTGCTCATTCCCAATCTAAAAATTATCTAATAAACTAGAAAATGGGACAACTTACATCGGGTCGGGGGGAACTTGCGGATATCAATACATGTTCGTGTTTTCAGTGGTATTAGGTATGTTAAAACTTCCGATCTGACTTGAGAGCCTCCAGGTGACCGAGGGGAGTGCTTGCTCCCTCCTTCTTGGTACCATCTTGATAAGGGCATCCTATAAGACCCTCCTGTAGGCCTTGCGGTCGGTTCCATACACGAGCAATGAAACGCCCCGGATTGTGGTCCTGGGCATGTATGGGACCCACTGTAAATATTGTTCGTTGATACCCCCGTTTGTTTCCAATAATAACCTTGCTTTACTCAGATGTGGATATAAGTGCACTGGGACGTTAGTTCACATATCTGGACATCTGGGTAAGACAAGTAATAATAATAATAATAAAAGATGCCAACTATGGATCCGTTGTTTGCTTTGCTGAGTTTGCTTCCATCGGGTTTCACTTTGAATTTCTTGTTTTATGATCGTTACTATATTATACCTGCTTACATCCTGCTTTACCACTTGTGTTCTACTCTACCAATCTCCTACTATTATCTTATTTTACCATGAGTATTCCCTTTTTGACATCACTTGCTGTATAATTACTTGCACCTATATGCTTATGCCCACGACACGATTTTCAATGCATATTTATGATCCGGATTTATCAATACACGAGTGCTTATCTTTGCACGCCATTTGGCATCAACATCACGACTCGCTGGGGAGTTCTGACTCCCCTGGATCCTCATGTCCGGGTCCTGGAGCTTGGAGCGTGTGGATTCTCCCAATTGCTGACCTGAGAAGTGCAGCGATAGCGTGGATCTCCAGCAGACCGTCTGAAGCCCTACCCTTCCAGGCTCCCTGTGTGTCTCTCGAGTTTTCCTTCTGTAAACTTGTGAGCGCCTTTTGTACTGTTCATACTTGTATATCTCCTTGCATTCTCGCAATTGCGCCTATCGGTGATGTAATATTCTTATAATATTGTGTCACATCTGGTGATAACATTGTAATTGTACTCATATGTTGGAAGGTATAATGCACCATATGCTTCCCTACTCTGATTCTTGCATGTACTGATGCTTAGCGTATATACGTGAGGGTATTTCCGACCTGCGTATATACGTCACAGTAATGTCTCCATACCCGCAGGATCGGGGCGTTACAACCATCATCTTTTCTTTCTAAGTGCTACACCGATAAACTGTATCAAAATGTTTCCATCGCATCTCTTCCTGCGGATCGACCCGTTTAGCTCTTGTTACAGTGGATTATTGCGAGAAAACAGAGAAACCTCTTAACCTTAATTTTTTACTTTTTACTCTCTTTTCTCTATTAATCAATGACTCCCAAACCGAATGGTCTTAGGGCACCAGGTGAGAAAACCCCCAAGGACTTAAGGATTCGAGCAAACAAAGCCACAAAACTAAGAGTTTTTATTTATAAGATGGACCGCTTTTAGGCGTGAATACATATTCTTTATGAGGCAAACATACCTAGCTTAATCAGAAGATTTTTGATATATATATATTTTCTTTTTCTTTTTCTTTTTTTTATAAGGCACAAAAATCTTTGTTTTTGAACCCTAGGTGTTGGGTTGTATAAAGTATGCATATTTCATCAAGGTAAAAATTAGTACTAAATTACTTTTTCAAATTTTTTCCTAACACGAGAATCAAACACGTAATCTTATTTTGACCAAGTATAAGAAATCCTAATTATGATTCTCCTATTCCTTAAAATTAACTTAATTTCTTATTAAAATAGGTCAAAATATTGTTACTCTTTCAAAAAGTTTTTAAAAGTAAAGAAAATATTTAATTTTTAAATAAAAAGAAAACCTAGGTTATGTTAGAACCCTCCCCCATACTTATCTCATGATTGTCCTTAATACATGAATGAATGCATAAATGCATGAAAAAGAAGAAAGGGAAGGAAAATGTTACCTCAAGGTGGTGGTTTCAGTGGTGGTCAAATTGGGCCAAGTGTTGCTACCCAATCAAGAAAATATAATGGTTCACGGAAACCCACCTTTATTGACCTCTTTTCTAGTTACATATTTATAATCCCCAATATGAATAGGTTCATGTAAGTCCGATCATGAAAATTATCCCCTTCTTATGACCAATCTTGAGAAATTATCACAGAGTCATTATTGTCTATACCTTGGTCCAACAATAGAATGTGACTTGGTGGGATGGTTGACTTGGGCTCAAGAGTGATAGATTCGGAAACCATTGCTAACTCGTAACAATCAAGTGTAGGTTCGAGAGTCAGTGTTGGTTAAATAGTTTGGTCCAAATCAAAGAAATGAAATTCATATTCGTTTCCCATAAATGGAATGTGACTATCCAAAATTGGTGATTCAGTTTCTAGATCTATGAGTACGGGAATAAATGTTGGTTCAGAAAATTGGTCCAAATTGGCTAAGAATATCGGAGTCAGTATAGATTCGAAGATAGGAACTGGACTATAAGGTTGGGGATCGGGGTCACATTCAAGTTCAATCTTATTGAATGGAAAACTTGCTAATTTCTCCAAGATTTGAAATTGGTCAAGTTCAAATTTGTGTGATGAAATTGAATATTGGTTAAAGTCTCCAAGATACCATGATTCTTCGTTCCTATCAACATGGCTAGGGCAATCGAAAATGGTCAAAAATGTGTTAGGTAGAGTTTCCTCATTTATATCTTTCGCTATGTAGATCAAACAGCTCATTTGTTCTTCTAGCCTATTGATAGATTGCAAAAAATCATTTTCGGACTGAATCAAATTTTTTATACTCCTATCTAAGTCCGTAGGTTCTTCTTCTTGTGGTTTGACTTGAAAAATAGAGTAAGGATCTTGAATTTGAAAATCTTGATAGGCTTGCGAGTCTGTTGGATTTTGGATTTATCGCTTGAGTTCTTCTAAGGCATCCATCCTCTCTTCCCAGTTAATTGGTTCTTTTATCGGTTGTTTAGAAAAAAAAGTATATGAAGCTGGATGTTGGTAAAGTGGTTGACCATACGACTTGCTGGAGTTGTATCCCCACTGACTCTGTGAATAGTGGTGATGATTGTTCCAGTCTTTTCATAATATTAGGACTGGGACATATATTGATTCATATAAGATCAATCTGGCATACTTGGTTAGTTAAAGTTATGAAATGCCAGTTTGATAATATCTGAGTCAAAAGTGGTAGTGTGAAGTATGGATCACTATATGCATTGAAATAATTATAAGTATAATCCATATCACAAAGATGTCAAAAGCAAAAACAAAAAAAAGCAAGCAAACAAACAAACAAACAAAAAGGAAAGAAAAATCTAGCATAAGTTAGGGTAGACCTTTGACCTAGATGACTCCAACTGGTTTGATTGTCCACGGTGGGTATATTATAGAATCTGACCACAAGTTAATCGGACAGATCAGGGCAAGATTGGTGGGATGCATCCACGCTAAAAGCGACTGACCTAATTAAGTCAAACCATCAGCCTTCAAGGTTTCGGCTCTCAATCTCTGACCTTTTACACTGATTTGGCAAGAGTCAAAAATTCTAATCAACTTCTCCCTTATTGAGTATGCTATTGAGTCCAAGATGTCCTTAGGGCCAATGTCTACTGATTACACATGTGCGTTGCATGTTTTCATATCATATATGTCACATTTCTGCATTTTATTTAAATAATACTCTGCTATTGATGTATTTTCATGTTAATGGCGTGTAGGGTAATTAAGGAAGAAAAAAGAGAGAGACAAATTTATCTAATTAAATCCAAAAGTTCAAAAGAAAGAGAATCGATTCAAATTCAAAGGTTATAAATACCATCTTATCTAAAGATCGGGTATATCAGATGAGATAATATCATTCAAATTTAACGAAAAAATGGATTAGAAGAAGACCCTATCAGTCTCACTGAGGATAAATAGATAGATCATCAAATCTAAAGCTGAAATTCAAAATCCAAAGGGATAAATGGATAGAGAGAAGATCAATGGATAAGATGAAGCAATTTAGACTTGGATTCAGACTGGATACATTTTAGTATTTAAATCATAACTTTCTCTATCGAAACTTAAATCTAATGATTGAAGATGATCCAGAAAGAAGATTTAAAGGGCTACAACTCTTATATTGATCATTGTTTCTAATTCTATCTTTTGTTAAGTTATATTCAGCAATCAACACGCCAATAAGCTGCAGATCAGAATTGAATATCCACATCAAATCAAGTTTGGAGATAAGGGGAGGATTCAAAATCAGAAATAGCCAGCTCTCCCTATCTTTAGACTCATTTCTGTATCCACTTCTATACAATAAATTCCCCACACATCAGAGGTAGAGAAAGATCAAGTAGAGAGTAGAAGTTAGGCCATTCTATAGTTTGTAACTTAGGTTTTTATTTTATGTAAATTTTGTTTTATTTATGTAACTGAGAGGAGAGGAGAGGAGAGTTTCATGGAGGAATGAGAGCAAAGCTTTTACTGAGGGTGACACCGGTGTAAGTAAGACTTTTCTTTCATTGTTATTTGAATCAAGTCGAAGTTTCTTTTATTCTTTACTCTATTTTTGTTTGCTTCCCTCTTCTATGTTTGTGAATCCAAATGACTCCGATAGCCTCGAAGTTGCCTTCCTCTTGCAAGCGTCGTTGATGGTTTATGGTGATGGATAGCTATTCCTGTGATAGTGTGGCTCGCCCCTTCATTTCTTAGTGTAAATCGAGAATGGGGAAGATCCTATTTGTCATATTTCGCTTGCCTTCAAACAAAGGTACATCGTCGATGCGTGTCAAAGGTAAGCAGGCACCGAAGAGGTAAGTAAGTATTTTTTAGGGTTTAACTTTCTTTCTTTTAATTTTTAGTTTAGATCACCAGTCTCACTATCTCTCAACTCTATTCATTATTTTTCACTTTCTTTGTACAAAAATCATTTTCTATTTTTCTCCGCCTTCTCAATCTACCACTTTCTTCATAACTTAACTATAACTCTTTTAATCATTTTCTTTTTAATAACTAAAAGAACTTAACCATTTCAAGTGAACTAAAGAGAACTTACTAAAAAGCTTCCATCGCTAGTTCCTCCTTGTGGATCACGACCCACATAGTCATTCGCTATCGCGGTAGTATTGAGCACCTTGCACTCTTTATTGTTAAGTTCTAAAATTCTGTATTTTCTGTTTGCAGGTCCAACTCAATCATCTACTCAGTTTTAGTTAGGCTTGGGTTAGTGAGTGAGGAGATTGTTTGTGGGCTAATAGAGGGTAATGACTTCCCACCTTATCTAATTTATAGGACAAGCCCTTAATTCATTGTAGTGCAATGTATAAGTATATAGCAAAAAAGTAACATTCATGTAAGATTTCATACAAGAATGAACCCTATACAAAATACTATGCACATATACTTTGGCTCCAGCACTCTTCAACAATAAATAGAAAATGTAACAAAATATACACGTGCTTAAATGCAAAGTCTAAATTTTTTAGCATTTACAAACACCAAGTTATATTTATATCCTGCAGAGTGCTATTATTTATGTTCTGCAGCTGTTAAAATTCAGAAATTAGTCCCTGCACATCAAAATAGAGAAGAAAGTTAACCAATAAAGTAAATAAAAAAGATTTACTTACCGTCCCTCCCCAAAAATGGCGCCAAAATTTGATTGAGTTTAGACTTGCAGAAAAATACAAAAGTTTAAAAATGGTGCAAGATTCTCAATACTACCACTATAGAGAGTGGCTATGCGGGTCGTGATCCATAAGGAGGTACTTGCGATGGAAGTGTGTTGTAAGTTCTTTGTTAAGTTACTAAACCAGTTAAAAATTCTTCTTTGTTCTTTGGGGGAAAAGAATGAGCAATGTTAAGTTGTGAAAGTGGTAGATAGCAGAAGATGGTCATTTTGAAAAGTGAAAAACTAACTTAAAGGAAGAAATAAAAAGAGTAAATAAAAGAGAGTTGTGATTGGAAGTATGTTCTACACTAAGAAATCAAAAGAAGGAAGGAAAGAAAACTTACTTATTTCTTTTAGCCGATAACTTACCTCAGATCTTTGGCATGTTTACCTGGATACAGATGCGATCAGCACAAAGCCCATAAGATTGAACTCAATCCTCCGTCCATATTACATCATCAAGAACTTTGACGAGCAAGCATGAAATGATACAAATTTTAAGGAGGAATCCATCATCATGAGCTACCGGTGGCACTCGCAAAGGCAAGACAATAACGATGCTATAAGACTCACTTGGATTGTTATCAAAACCAAAATTAAGACAAGTAGAAGAAGAAGAAAAAGAACATAAACAAGTTTCCTTTTGATCACATAGAAAAATGATTAAAGAAAGGAGGAAGGTTACATCGGTGTCACTCTAAACATAAATCCCTCTCTCACTTACATGAATCTCAGTATAACCTATTTACAAAGAATAAAAATTACATTAAAATAAAAAAAACCTACACTGAACTAGAATGAAAACTAGCCTAAGAAACTATCTCTGCCTAATCGTCCTCTGTGGCCTCTGAATTTGCTGGTATTTATAGAAAAATGTAAAGAGGGAGAGCGTCTGAAGATAGGGGAGAAAATTCTCCCCCAGATATTATTATATTGCGTGGATCCGTGGCAATTCTATGGCCAGATGGCTAGATCCGAGGGGAGGCTATGTTGGATTTTTTTGTTTGCATGTATTATCATCTTAGTTTCTCAGTTTATGCTCTGGATTTGTTGGTATACGAATTTAATCGGTTCCATTTGGTGTTATCTCTATAATTTGCTCAGATCTTCAGCTGAACATTTGTCCCAATCCTTGATTTTGATTTAATCTAAATTTCAATGAGTTTTGGGCTCGTTTTCTCTTCCATTTTCTTTAGTAAAGCCTGTACAAATTAAATGATAAAAATGATTAAATAGCTGTAATACCCCGTTCCCGGAATACGTACTTAGTTGCGTATTCAGATTTTTCGATCGTATTTTTCGATTTGTTTTCTGTATTCATTCTGTATTATGAATTCCTTATATGGTTGTTTTGTCTTGGATTTGGATTTGTGGTCTTGGAGTCAGCCCTAGTCTGAACCGAAGGCCCGATCCTAGAGTATTACTCGATTTAGACATTCTGATAATTAGAATTGACCGATTTTAGTTTTAAATATCATTTTCCAATATTATATATTTTCTATGATTTTCTAGATTTTTCTGGAATTAAAATGAAAGTCTTCAAAACCGGTGTCGGCCAGTGCCGCTGACCGATTCCCGGATTTTTAGTTTACAAACGGTTTAGAATTTCTACAAGTACCTTTAGACATTATTTCTTAAAATCATATTTTCTATCTACGTACTTTTTCTGAGGATTTTATGAATTTATGAAAATTCCACCGGAGTCAGTAGATAACTGATTCCGGGATTTTTAGCTTTAAAACTATAAAGTATTTCTTAAAACGGATATCACTATGATACTTAGTATTATATTCTTGATTTTTGGTAATTATTTCGGATCGTTCCGAGATACTTGAATTTCGGACGATTCCTGTATTTTCCCGAAAGATTTCCGCATCCGCAACTGAATCCCGGGAATCCGCCACTTTCATTATTTTCAAATTCTTTTCCAAGAAAATATCTCCTCATATGAATTTCTTTTCCTTTTTTCTTTTTCCTTATTCCTCTTTCCTTCCTCCACAAGCCAAAGCCTTTTCCTACTTTCCAAAATTCCAACAATTCCAATTTTTCCTCTCCACACACTTCCACCAACCTCCACCATTAATGCCCCCTTTCTCTCTCTCCTCCATGGCCGGCCAAGTGGCCAAGGGAGGGACACTCATCCCCTCCTCCACTTTGCAAAAACCCCCCTCTCTTTTAATTATTTGCACCTCCTTCACAAATCCAAAACCCTATAAATATCTTTCCTTTACATTTCATTTCTTTTTTCATTTTCTCTTCACCAAGAGCCAAACCCTAGCCACCTCCATCTCCTTCATCTCCACCACCACAACTACTCCAACCTCTTCCCTTCATCTTCCTCCTCCTTCGTCTCCATGGGAAACACCACCAAGGTCATCAACTCTACCAAAACCTCCAAACCTCCATCTTCTTCTTCATCATCAACTTCAATCACTACCACCATCACTCCAACACCTTGTACTTCTTTTAGGTAAGTGTTCTTCTTCACCAAGCCTTGATTAATTCTTAGGATACTTGTATTTTCATATCATGTATACTTAGGTCTTCAAATCATGCCATTTGATTATCAAACACACAACCATAGAAATCTATTCTGTGTGCTATTTCCAGTCGATTAGTCGACTAGACCTATAGATTAGTCGACTAGAAACCCTTAGTTGAAACGTAACCTTTTCTGGAGCACAGTTTTAGTCGACTTAGGTTATTTATTAGTCGACTAGAAACCTCGATTAGTCGACTACTCCCTTGACCCTAGTCGACTAACCTTTCCTGAATCAGAAACCCAACTCTCTGTTACTCAGTATTAGTCGACTTGACATGACTGTTAGTCGACTTGAGATGTCTGTTAGTCGACTAACCTTTCCACCTAGTCGACTAACTTTTCCTGAATCAGAATATCAACTCTCTGGAACCCAGTTTTAGTCGACTATACCAGACTGTTAGTCGACTTGAGTCCACTATTAGTCGACTACTCTTCCACCCTAGTCGACTAACTTTGGCTGTTTGTCTTAGTTGATTTCTTTCTTGAATATGAACCTTACCCTCTAGACTTATATCATATCTTAGTATTACTTGACTTGTCACTTGACAAACATCATCTTCCCTTCTCTCTTTCTCTCTCCTCTTCACTCTACATAATTATATCACAGGTTATGGCGCATCCTGACTTTCGTGGATTTTGGATCTTTCGGCGTTTTGGTGATTTAGGCGAGTAGTCTCGCTCTTCTCTCGTATCCCGTTTCGTCGGGACGATAAGTATTTCGCTTCTTATTTCTATATTCATGTATTGCCCTGCAATTGCTTATGGTAGCTTCATCTTGTACTTGTGCCATGCTTATGATATGCTTACTTCTTTATCGTATACCATGCGTGGCCGACCCTTCGTGGTCGTTGGACTTTGAGTCACTTCCATGTTACTACTTGTCATTGCTTCAGACCTGTCTGTTGCATGCTTTTATTTAACACATGTATATCACCTGACCATCTAGTGTGTTATCACCTGACCACCTGCCATGCTACTATTTGACAAGACCCTTTAGTTATGCTATGACTTGCCCTGACTATTATCAATCTCTTGTCATGACTTAACCCGACTATTATCAGTCCTTTGATATGCTTGGTTGTTTACTAAATATCACCATCTTGTCATGCTATCACTTGACACCCAGCATGATATACTTGACTTATGATTATCACGTTTACGGGAATCTTGCCTTGTTATCTTGTATGGAACTAAGTGCCACACAGAGCAAAGTGCCACACCATACTCGGTGGGGGCCACCTCTTGAATCTGTGGGGGCCACCTCTAGAATCCATCCCCTCAGAACAAAGTGCCACACCATACTCGGTGGGGGCCACCTCTTGAATCTGTTGGGCTATTTCCTGTTATGTCCAGTTATTCCCGTAATCTGATAATTACGTTAATAAACCATAAAAAGGACAACTTGTATGGGGAATGGGAGGAAATGATGGATGCCGGAATGATATCTTGCTTATAGTGATGGATTATAAAAATACTGGCGGTAAGTGTTAGTGGGACTTTGGGCCCACAGGAGATTCGTGTTAGGGGGACTTTGGGCCTCCAAACTGGTTCCAGGTGTATGGAAACTACTATAAGAAGCTCTATCAGTTCTCCATCTATTTCCAATAACAACCTTGCTTTACTAGGATATGGATCTATGTGCGCTGGGACGCTAGATCACATAGCTAGATATCAAGGTAAGACAAGTAATAATAATAATAGAAACATGTTATGATTCCTGTTACACTTGCTATGCATGTTATGATTTCCGATATGTATTCCCGTTTAACTGTTATATGATTTGCAACTCTGATTCTATACGCTTGGATATTCGGTGGCATGAGATAAAAGTATATAGATGAGGGTTTCCTTGTTTGGATTATTCCTTCGATGTACTAGTCTCATGGGACCGTGACCTAAGCGTATACAATCAATCTTGCTTATATCAGCTTTACTCTGGATTTCCTGTTTTATGATGATTATGTCATACCCGTTCATATATACTTCATTTGTGTTCTAACCCTCCTGTCTTCTGTACTTGACACTCGTACTCATCCTGGCTCGCCACCTGGCATTGTATCATACTCGCCTGGGGAGTTTCACTGACTCCCCTGGATTCTCATGTCCAGGTTTCGGAGCTTGGAGCGTATGGGTTTCCCGTTACTGATCAGAGTGGCGCAGCGGTAGCGTAGATCTCCAGCCACCGCCCAGAGCCACATTCTTCTAGGCCCCCTATGAGTCTCTCGAGTTTTCCTTTTTAAACTCGTGAGTAACTTTTATACTGTTTATGCTTGTACCTTTCCTTGTATTCCCGCTGTTCATATATGTATACCTTTTGTACTCTCGCATTTGCGCATCAGTGATATAATATTATTGTAATATTGGATCACTTCTGGTGATAACTTTGTAATTGTATATATGTGTTGGAATGTATAATGCACCATTTGCTTCCGTACTCTGATTCTTGTCTGTACTGATGCTTAGCGTATATACGGGAAGGTACTTCGGACTTACGTATATACGTTGCAGTGACGACCCCGTATTCGTGGAATCGGGGCGTTACAATAGCAGAGTTTATTTATGATGAAATACGGGAATGTGATAATGAATATGCAATATCAGTGACCAATCAATCGGCCACTAGAAAAAAGATGAGACCAGACCCTAAAGATCCAGAGAATCCTCCTTAAACCTCTGTCCCACTGTAATATGAAACTATCACATAGTCTATTTCTGCAGAATTCACTGTAACCTCTTGAAAAAATAGTAAATACTTTCCCTACCCCTCATGGTTTTTCCTAAATTGGGTTTTCATGTAAAATTTTGTGTCTTTGTGTTGCTTTATTATTCTCTCTCATAAATCGTACTACAAAGTGAGTGTGGATAGATTTCCCCGAGGAATTTACCCCTATATCTTTGATGCTTTTATTGAGATCTGAATCTCCATACTCAAGATCTCTCCCCCCACAACCTTCCTCAAAAAGCCTCTTCCAGATCAGAGATGGCCCCATGCAAGTGAATCATCGACGACGTAACCTCCAAAGGCAATTGATTGTAAAAATTAGAAAAATACCGTGTAGCTTAGGGCTAACAGGTTGTGTCCACGAGGAGAGATGCAATGCAAGCTTTTCAAAATTTTGAGAAAAACAAGTTTCAGTGTTTATATTTTTTTAGATGAAAAGGAAGATGGAGAGTAGAGAAGTGGTTTAAAGAAAAATTGAAGATTAGAATAGGTTTTGAAAAAAGTAATTTTTAAGAAAACTTTAAGATTAATGTTTGTTGTATTTAATAAAGAGAGATCCGGGCTCACTAATCTTTGCCAAACTCTAGATTTTTCTCTTGAAAGGTTAAGTACCTCAATGAGATCATAGGTAAAAGTTTTAGTCTTGTATTTAAAAGAGAACAAGTAAAACACATAAGATAGTTTCTTTTAGAAATCTAACTTCAGTTTTGAAATCTTTCTTTAAGTTGCATGTTAAACCATCAAAGCAATAAAGCAAGCATGGAATAAAAATAAGTACTTTTTTAAAGATCAACTTCAAAAGTAGATTCAAAATCCAATCCCATCCTCATGTGCCTTAGAGAATACTTGCAATAAGCAAGGCTTAGTTTAAGGCATTCATATGATTCAATTGGGTCTTTTTCATTAAAATTGATCATGATCATGCATATAGAGGAGAGATTAGTGAGTCCAGAAAGAAGAAATTTAGCAAATCATTACTAAGAAAGAAAACATTAAATTGAAATGGAATACCCGTGAGTTGGAGAAGAAAAGAAGTCTGAATGTTTTATTGATGGCACTTCAACATCAGATTACAATCACTCTTCCTCTCTCTCACTTTGTTTCTAAATTGAACTACAAAATAAAAACTAAAATACAACTTCTCACAAACTATCTAACTATGATCCTAAACTTTAAAAATAAAGTAGGAATTTACTTCTAGTGTTCCTACCGCTGCCTCTGAGTATGCAGGTATTTATAGAAAAAATGGGATAGGGGAGAGGAGTGATTATATAGGGGAGCAAATGCTCCCCCAAATTCAAATAAACAGCCACAAAAACACGGCTTTGGCCACATTTTTGTGGCCAGATCCTAGCCATTGGGCTAGGATCTGGGGGCACTCCTCCGTTGATCCTTCCTCTATCTTTCTATCTTATTGGATTTTGATTTTCTGCTCCATATTTGATGATTTATCTCTTTATCCTGGGCGAAACTGATAGGTCTTCAAGCAATCCCTTTTTCTCTTGAAATTAGAGGATATTATCTTATTAGATATATTCAGTTTTCAGATAAGATAGTTTCTAGAACCTTTGGATTTGACTCCACCCCCTTTCTTTGAATTTCGGGATTTAATTGGAGAAATTTGTTAGTCTCTCCTTTTTCTTCCTTAATTCACTGCATGCCATTAAACATAAAAATACATTAAATAGCAGACCTTTATTAAAAAATAAATGCAGAAATATGACACATATGATATGAATACATATTATGCATGTGTACGATCACACCCCCACACCATCTTTCGCTCGTCCTCGAGCAAAACAAAACTAACTATCCATTTTTGTTGGAAACACGATTGCACTTAGCATGTGTAACAAGCTGCTAAACCTCTAGGTTACCCCTAGAGGACGTGTTTTATGTCGTGAGGGTTTTCAATGGATTACACCCACTAAATCCTTAAAGAAAGAAAAAAATGTTAGTATTTTTGAAAAGCATTTTGAAACGGGGAGAAAATATTTGAAGTATTAGTGTAAGAGTTCAAGTATTTTATAAGTTATATGAAAACATAATTTTTTATTCCTAAACTTAGTCTCTATTCAAAAACTTGTTATCAATTAAGATAAGGAGTTAAACTTGTATTTCTCATCTAGTCTATTACTTTATCCTAAATTATATGCACCTTCATAAAATTTTGACTAGGGTTTCTTTAACTCTAACTCTTATGCCTTAAATTTTTTGATATTTTTTGGTAGTATTGCACGTCTTGCAAAACTCAAAGGCATCTTTAAATAAAGTGGGCTAATAGAACCCACTTTGTAGCATTTTTTCAGCAGTTCTGCGGGGACCAAAGTGTCCACCGCATGCAAGCTTGTGACAAAAAAATAGAACACTCTTAATCTCCTCATCGGGAATGCATCTTTTAATGATTTGGCAGAACTATACATAAAAAGATATGGTTCCTCCCAGAAGAAATATTGGACTTGAGATAAGAACTGGCAAACATTTTGTTTAGACTTAGGAGATGGATTTTGGTTCGTGACTAAGTAGTTTACTATGTCAGTGAACCAAGGTTTCCTAAAGGCCACCAAGAGTTGTTCATCGGGAAAGTTATCATTGATGGGCAATTCATTACATGGTGAGTTTGGTATGCGCGAGAGGTGGTCAACAACGATATTTTCTACACCTATCTCGAATCTCGAGATCAAGTTTTTGAAGAAGCAAGATCCAACGAATTAGTCAGGCCTTAGCATCTTTCTTTGCCATAAGGTATCTTAGTGCAGAATAATCGGTGAAAATGTTGGTTTTGGACCCAAGTAGGTAGGGATATTATTTCTCTATTGCAAATACTACAACCAAGAATTTCATCTTGGTTATTGTGTTGTTCAATTACGCATCATTGAGAGTCCTACTTGAGTAGTAAATCACGTGCTGCTTGTTATCAATGTGTTGTCCTACGACAATGCCTATAACAAAATCAGAAACGTCGCACATGATTTCAAACGGCTTTGTCCAATCTGATGCAGAGATGATTGGTGTAGAAATAAGCTCATTTTTCACCTTCTCCCAAGCATTAAGACATCCACTATTGAAGGTGAAGGACACATCCTTAGCTAAAAGGTTAGTTAAGGGTCTAGCAATTTTACTAATGTCCTTAATGAACCTACGATAAAACCGGCGTGTCCTAAAAAGGATCAGATATCTTTAACATACTTTGGCACTAGGAGTTTAGCTATGACCTCAATCTTGGATTTATCCATTTCAATTCCATTTTTTGAAATTTCATGACCCAAGACAATTCGATGTCTTACCATGAAGTGACATTTCTTCCAATTTAGTGTCAAACATTTCTCGGCACAACGTTGGAGAATGAGTTTGAGATGTGAAGACATTGATGAAATGAGTCTCCAAAAATGGAGAAATCATCCATGAATATTTTCAAAAATTGTTCCACCATATCAGAGAAAAGACTCAACATGAAATGTCAAAACAATGTTGGGGCATTGTACAAGCCGAAAGGCATTCGACGATAAGCGAATGTCCCAACATGTGAACGTGGTATTTTCTTGGTCCTCCAGAGCAATGAAAATCTGATTATACCCCGAGTAACCTTCCAAGAAATAGTAATACTCGTTGCCAGCTAAACGTTCAAGCATTTGGTCAAGGAAGGAAAGCAGAAAATGATCCTTACGAGTTGCTGCATTTAGCTTCCTATAGTCAATGCAAACTCGATTCTTCATGAGAGGTCGAGTTTAGACCAACTCTTTGTGCTAGTTTTCCACCACGGTGAAACCGAATATTTTCGAAACCGCGTGAACAGGACTGACCCATTGGCTATCAAAAATGGAATAGATTATCCCATTGTTTAAGAGTTTTACGATTTCAGCATGAACAGCCTCTTGCATTATAGGGTTTAACCTACATTCCGGGTCTCTCTTTGGTATCGCTTCTTTATTGAGATGAATGCGATGTTGAAGTATGGCTGGACTCAATCCCTTTATGTCAGTCATAGTCCAACCAATGGCTATCCTATGTTTCTTAAGAATTATCTTAAGATTCTCTTCTTACCTATTATATAAATGGGATGCAATTATCAAAGAAA
Source organism: Agave tequilana (assembly GCA_038442645.1). Lineage (NCBI taxonomy): Eukaryota > Viridiplantae > Streptophyta > Magnoliopsida > Asparagales > Asparagaceae > Agave > Agave tequilana. The sequence continues at coordinate 29,289 of JAVJIF010027721.1, read as the reverse complement.
AGGTCTCGTGTTCACCTAGATGACGTACTTGAAACGTGTAGGTAAGGCTTTCAACTATAAGGAAGGAAAAGGCTTATTGGAAAGAGGAGATAAGTTTATTGGATCCATATTTGGTGAAATAAGGTTTGAGGCCCAATTCACAGCAGACTTGACAATCTGATCAAGGTTAAAGTCTTTAGATTCTAACTCAAAGTCACAATCAGTTTCTATTTCTAATTCTTCTCTATGCTCACTTGTCAAGTTCTCAATGAGGTTGACTTCAAATGTTTGATCTTCAACATCATGAGGTTGTTTTCCTAGGTTGAAGATGAAAAGTCACCTAGAGGGGGGGTGAATAGGTGACAATGCTAATCAAAGGACAAAAAAAAAAAAAATTTAAAGCTACAACAATTACAAACAAGAATCACAAGATGAATGCAAGCAAGTAAGTATGACAATGAATATGATGAGCAAGTAATAAGTGCAATCAAAGTAGAGTAAGAATTGTAAGAATGTAAACCAATCGCAAACACAAAGATATGTTATCGAGGTTCGAGCACCCAGCTCTACTCCCCGCCTTCCCCAGAAGGATTCTGACCACTTCCACTATCACAAAGATCTCAAATACAATGGAGTACCCAACTCCTACAATCTCAAGAACAAGTAATTCCCTTGGTAGTCAAAAGACCACAAACTCTCTCTTTCAAATATCTCTTCCCTTACAAAGGTCCTTAGAGAATATTGAGTAGGAATGAAGCTCTTGTTGTAAGTGAAGAAAGAAAATTAAATCAGAGAGTATTTGAAAACCCTTCAGAAAATCAGTGAGAAATTCAGCACAAAAACCAAGAAACAAATCTCTTTTGAAAGCCTTAAACTTTTGAATTTTCTAGCAAAAATTATTGTAACAAATCTCTCCCCAAACACCCCTATTTATAGGAGAGGGCTAGGGTTTAGGGATAAAACATAATTACTGAAGTTTAGGAGGTAATTAGATCAAAATATATCCTTAAACGAATTTTTAAACACAAAAGACAAAAATAAACAGCTCACTAAAAATCTGCCCGTTACTGTTCAACGGACACATCGGTCGACTGGGCCGGTCGACCGGTAGATCAAAAATTTGACCGTTATAGGCCAGCGGTCGACCGACCCGGTCGACTGAAAAAACCTGTGAGCAAAAACAAATATCTCGGTCGACCGCCCCGGTCGACTGGCAGACATGCACATTGATACGTGCCTCTGCCAGAACTACGGTCGACTGGTCCGGTCGACCGGACCAGACTGACACAGACTCGGTCGACTGTCCCGGTCGACCGGATCAGGTCAAAAATCAATTTTAAGAAAGAAAATAAAGAGGATTTTGATTTTAACAAAAATACTTTTGAACAGGGAATAGTATAAAATATAAAGATGTATCTGTAGGCAAAAACTTGTATGCAAAATATTTTTGTATAATTTATAAGAAATTATTTTGGAATGAGCATGTGCGCAAAAACGTGTGTGATAGAGCTTCAAACCTATCCACTATTCTTTAACATACTATAAACTGAAAAACAAATTACATGAAAACTTCTTGAGCTATCTTCAAGTCTTTGAGCCATCCAATGCCTTGCTAGTGCCTTCTCTTCTATGATCCTTCCTTGATGTGCAATTTGCCTTCCTTGCTTGGTGGAACTTAGAAGTTCTTGCAATAGCTAAGCAAATGGTCTCTAAACATGGTACAAAACCTGAAACTCATCTTAACAAACTTGTTAGTACCAAATAGCTCTAATTTGGTTTGTCATCATCAAAACACAAAACAATTGGAGAGTGTAACCTCTTGGGCCAACAATCTCCCCCTTTTTGATGATGACAAAACAAATAGGCTATTAACAAAAATATAGGGAGGAGAAAACTCCCCCTCAAATTATGCTATACATAAAACACAAGAATATGCTCTAGATACCAATAATTGAAATGATGCACCAATTATTGAAACTAATATAAAACACAAAAATTGTTCTTGATACCAAAAATACCAAAACAACTAAAATACAAAACTAAAACACAAGAATTCTCAAAATACATGAATTCAAAAACTCATACATACATAAACATACATAAACATAAAACTCATAAAACAAATCTTTAAAATTTAAAGCATATAAATTCATATGGAACCAAGACCAAATGAACCTTATTTTTGTCATGTAAACTTATTCTCCCCCTTTTTGTCATACATCAAAAAGGGTTATGAAAAACATGTCTATTCAATAATACAAACATTAAGTTCTCCACAAATAAACGAAAATCTAGCAAAATCAAGAGGTTAGTGAAAATATCGGCTAGTTGTAAATCCGTGGAAACATAATCAATATCTATATCACCTTTCTCAAAATGATCTCTAAGAAAGTGATATCTAATCTCAATGTGCTTGGTCTTACTATGTTGATTTGCATTTTTGGTCATGTGTATAGTACTAGTATTATCACAAAATATTTTTATATGATCAAAGTGCAAATCAAAATCAAGGAGAGTATGTTTCATCCAAAGGACTTGTGCACAACAAGCCCCCGCGGCAACATACTCCGCCTCGGCGGTTGAGAGAGCTACGGAATTTTGTTTCCTAGAGGACCATGAAACATGACAATTACCAAGAAATTGACATGTCCCACTAGTACTCTTTCTATCTACTCTACAACCCGCATAGTCGGCATCCGAATAGCTAGTCATTGAAAAATCTCTAGTTTTCGGATACCAAAGACCCATTCCAATAGTGCCCTTAATATAACGAATAATGCGTTTTACCGCAATAAGATGAGACTCTTTAGGACACGATTGAAATCTAGCACAAAGACACACACTAAACATGATATCCGGCCTACTTGCCGTCAAATATAAAAGACTTCCTATCATGCTTCTATATAATTTAATATCAACATTTTTACCTTGTTCGTCCTTATCAAGCTTGGTTGTAGTTGCCATTGGAGTGTTGCAAGCCTTTGATCCTTCAAGCCCAAACTTCTTTACTAGCTCCTTTGCGTACTTGGCTTGGTTAATGAAGGTTCCGTCTTGCAATTGCTTGATTTGGAGTCCAAGGAAGAAATTTAGCTCACCCATTGAAGACATTTCAAATTCAAGTTGCATGACTTTCTCAAAATCCTTGCATAAAAGCTCATTAGTAGATCCAAAAATTATATCATCAACATAAATTTGCACAATTAAAATATCATTATCAACATGCTTAGTAAAAAGAGTTGTGTCCACTTTGCCTTTAATAAAATCATTTGAAATGAGAAAACTAGAAAGCCTTTCATACCAAGCTCTTGGAGCTTGTTTCAATCCATACAAAGCTTTATCAAGTTTAAAAATAAAATCGGGATGAACATGATCAACAAAACCGGGAGGTTGAGAAACATAAACTTCTTCATTAATAAAACCATTTAAAAATGCACTTTTTACATCCATTTGAAAAAGTTTAAAATTTTTAAAACATGCAAAAGCTAGTGTCATCCGTATGGCTTCAAGCCGTGCTACGGGTGCAAAGGTCTCCTCAAAGTCAATTCCCTCAACTTGAGTGTAACCTTGGGCCACTAACCTAGCTTTATTCCTAATGACATTTCCGGACTCATCCATCTTGTTTCTAAAGATCCACTTAGTACCAATTATTGGTCTATCGTGGGGCTTAGGAACAAGGTGCCAAACTTGGTTGCGCTCAAAATGATTGAGTTCCTCTTGCATGGCAAGCAACCAATATGGGTCCGTCTCGGCTTCGAGAATGCCTTTGGGTTCAAAATGAGAAATGAAAGCAAAGTTACCACATAGGTCATGGAGTTTGGAGTGCGTAGTGACTCCTTTAGATGCATCACCCAAGATGAGCTCCTTAGGATGATTTGTAGCGTATCTCTAAGCTTTAGGAAGCGGTTGAGTGCTTTCCTCCTTATCCTCTTGAACTTCACCAATAGGATCTAGCTTTTCTTCTTGAGCGGGTGAGTCCTTCAAGGATAGTCTCTCCATGTCTTCACCTAATGGTTCAAACTCTACAACATTCTCAACAAACACATTAGATTCTTCAAACTTAACATGCATGGATTCTTCAATGGTTTGAGAAGATCTAATGAAAACTCTATATGCTTTGCTAGTAGAGGAATATCCAACAAAGATAGCCTCATAAGCCTTAGCATCAAATTTACCCAAATTATCCTTAGTATTCAAAACAAAACACTTGCATCCAAAAACTTTAAAATATGCAACATTTGGTTTTCTAGAATGATACATTTCAAATGATGTTTTTGGAGAATTTTTGCACAAATAAATACGATTCGATATATAACATGCGGTGTTTACGGCCTCGGCCCATAAATATTGAGGGAGGTCATATTCACTTATCATTGTCCTAGCCATCTCTTGAAGTGTTCTATTTTTCCTTTCTACAACTCCATTTTGTTGTGGAGTTCTAGGACAAGACATTTCATGCTTAATTCCCTTTTCATCACAATAAGTCATGAAGAGTTGGTTAACAAACTCACCACCTCTATCACTCCTTATTCTCAAAATCGGAAAACCCTTTTCTTTTTCAACTCTTTTTCGAAAAATTTTAAAATGAGAAAAAGTTTGATCTTTATTTTGTAAAAAGAAAACCAAGTAAAACGGGAGAAATCATCAACCAAAACAAATGCAAATCTACTTCCATTTAAACTCTTAGTTTTAGTTGGTCCAAAAAGATCCATATGAATTAATTCTAAAGGCCTAGTTGACATGATATCCTTGATTGGTTTAAAGGAAGACTTGGTTTGTTTCCCAAGTTGGCACGCACTACAAATGCGGTCTTTCTCAAAATTCAAGCAAGGTATACCCTTCACCAATTCCTTTGAATTAATCCTAGAAATATGGTCAAAAGATGCATGTCCTAATCTTCTATGCCAAAGCCAAGAATTTCATCAAAAGCATTTAAGCATTTAGTAGAACAATCTAAATTAAGCATGTCAATAATATAAACATTATTATCACAAAAACCGGTGAGAATACAAACATCGGATTTAACATCAAAAATCTTACAAGAAGTATCATCAAAAACAACTTTAAGTCCACGATCACAAAGTTGACTAATGCTAAGCAAATTATGTTTTAAACCATCTACTAAAATAACATTCTCAATAATAGGAGATGCACCAATTTGAATGTTACCTATACCGATGATAGTTCCTTTGGAGTCATCCCCGAAGGTGACGGTGCCACCTTCCATGTACCTTGATAGGGTTGTGAAGTTGTTGATGTCCCATGTCATGTGTCTTGAACAACCACTATCAAGGTACCACCGCTCCCTACGTCTTGGAGCTTTGGTGTGTACCTACATCAAACAATTTAAGACTTGATTTTGGTACCCACATTTTCTTGGGTCCTCTAGGGTTAGTGTCATGAACCCAAACAAGATTATTTGTTCTATTTAGTTGATCATAGCAAAACTTAGCTAAATGTCCATTTTTACCACAATATGTGCATCTATATACTCTACCATATTTAAAAGCATAATGGGTGTGTGATTTGTGAGCATGAGCATTGTGAGCATGAGCATGAGAGGTGCTAGCATGAGAATTTTTATCTTGTGAAATTTTAGCATGTGAAGTGTGCTTTTTAGAAAACATGTTCTCAAGTTTCTTAGTATTGAAAGCACAATCATTTAAAACTTTATCAAAATCATTCATTTTGGATTTAAAAGAGGAAATTTCTTTTTCATCAATAATAGGAGATTTTGCCTTACAAGTACTCTTGTAGGCACAAAATTCTTTTTGCATGGAAATGAAATTAGAAGAAATATCATCTTTTTCTTTAGAAACAATGGCAAGTTGATTCTTAAGAAAAGCAACTTCTTTTTGTAATTTTATGCATTCAAGTTTCTTGTTATCATAAGTTTCAGAAAGTTCTACAAAAGCATGCACTAGAACTTCCTTACTTACATCATCATCTTCATCATCAAGGGATTGAGGGGTTACCTTGGGTGTGTTTGCCATGAAACACATATTAGCTTGATCCACCTCCTCTTCGGACTCGCTTTCCGAATCCCATGTTGCTTTGTAAGCTTTCTTTCCTCCGGCTTCTTTGGCTTGAAGGAGGAAGTCATTTTCTTCTTGAACTCCGGACAATCCGCCATGATATGTCCGGGTTTGCGGCAATTGTAGCATATGATCTTCCGCTCCTCTTTGCCTTCAAATTTTCTCTGGAAGTAGAGCTTGTTCTTCCGGTACATCCTCTTGACGTTGCGAACAAGTAGAGTAAGCTCCTCATCTTCTTCTTCGTCATCTTCATCGTCATCATTGGTGGATGAAGTCTTGAAGGCTATGGATTTCTTCTTTGAAGTAGTGGCCTCCTCTCTTGCCTTCTTCTCCATCTCATGGGTCTTTAGGTTCCCAATGAGACTAATGAGGTCCATCTCGTCCTTGTCGTTCAACTCCTTCAAGGTGGTGGCCTTGATCTCCCATGATGAAGGAAGAGCCCGAATTACTTTCCGCACCTTTTGATCGTTGGAGATGTCATCACCTAAGGAAGAAAGACCATTAGTGATTTTAGTAAACCTTGTAGCCATACTATCAATAGACTCATCATCAAGCATTTTAAATGACTCATATTGGGACCTCAAGAGATCTATCTTTGCTCTCTTGACTTGTGAAGTCTCCTCGTGTGTGACCAATAAGTGTTGCCAAATCTCATAGGCGGATTGGCAATGAATTACCCGTGTAAGGTCATCCTCATTCAAGGCGGTCAATAGGGAGTTTTGGGCCTTGGAGTTAGCCTCATATAGTTTAAAGTCAAGGTCGGTCCAAGTGCTCTCATCGCCATCGGGTGCTTCATAGGGTTTGGTCAAGGACTTGGCTACTAAGCTACCCAAAGATTGCAAAAATATAGTCATCCTAACCTTCCAAATTGGGAAATTGAGGCCATCAAATTTAGGTGGGGATTTAATGTTGTCGGCCATGTTTACTAGTGATGAATGGATGAATGAAAATGTTGATTAGCAAAATTTTAAGGATCTCTCTATGGATGTTAAGCCAAACCTAGAGTCCAAGCTCTGATACCAATTGAAAAGTCACCTAGAGAGAGGGGTGAATAGGTGACAATGCTAATCAAAGGGCAAAAAAAAAAAATTTAAAGCTACAACAATTACAAACAAGAATCACAAGATGAATGCAAGCAAGTAAGTATGACAATGAATATGATGAGCAAGTAATAAGTGCAATCAAAGTAGAGTAAGAATTGCAAGAATGTAAACCAATCGCAAACACAAGGATATGTTATCGAGGTTCGAGCACCCAGCTCTACTCCCGCCTTCCCCAGAAGGATTCTGACCACTTCCACTATCACAAAGATCTCAAATACAATGGAGTACCCAACTCTTACAATCTCAAGAACAAGTAATTCCCTTGGTAGTCAAAAGACCACAAACTCTCTCTTTCAAATATCTCTTCCCTTACAAAGGTCCTTAGAGAATATTGAGTAGGAATGAAGCTCTTGTTGTAAGTGAAGAAAGAAAATTAAATCAGAGAGTATTTGAAAACCCTTCAGAAAATCAGTGAGAAATTCAGCACAAAAACCAAGAAACAAGTCTCTTTTGAAAGCCTTAAACTTTTGAATTTTCTAGCAAAAATTGTTGTAACAAATCTCTCCCCAAACATCCCTATTTATAGGAGAGGGCTAGGGTTTAGGGATAAAACATAATTACTGAAGTTTAGGAGGTAATTAGATCAAAATATATCCTTAAACGAATTTTTAAACACAAAAGACAAAAATAAACAGCTCACTAAAAATCTGCCCGTTACTGTTCAACGGACACATCGATCGACTGGGCCGGTCAACCGGTAGATCAAAAATTTGACCGTTATAGGCCAGCGGTCGACCGACCCGGTCGACTGAAAAAACCTGTGAGCAAAAACAAATATCTCGGTCGACCGCCCCGGTCGACTGGCAGACATGCACACTGATACGTGCCTCTGCCAGAACTGCGGTCGACTGGTCCGGTCGACCGGACCAGACTGACACAAACTCGGTCGACTGTCCTGGTCGACCGGATCAGGTCAAAAATCAATTTTAAGAAAGAAAACAAAGAGGATTTTGATTTTAACAAAAATACTTTTGAACAGGGAATAGTATAAAATATAAAGATGTATCTGTAGGCAAAAACTTGTATGCAAAATATTTTTGTATAATTTATAAGAAATTATTTGGAATGAGCATGTGCGCAAAAACGTGTGTGATAGAGCTTCAAACCTATCCACTATTCTTTAACATACTATAAACTGAAAAACAAATTACATGAAGACTTCTTGAGCTATCTTCAAGTCTTTGAGCCATCCAATGCCTTGCTAGTGCCTTCTCTTCTATGATCCTTCCTTGATGTGCAATTTGCCTTCCTTGCTTGGTGGAACTTAGAAGTTCTTGCAATAGCTAAGCAAATGGTCTCTAAACATGGTACAAAACCTGAAACTCATCTTAACAAACTTGTTAGTACCAAATAGCTCTAATTTGGTTTGTCATCATCAAAACACAAAACAATTGGAGAGTGTAACCTCTTGGGCCAACAGAAGATATTAACTTCTCTAGTCATGTTTCCAAAGGTTAATCTCATAGACCCATTCCTACAGTTGATAATAGTATTGGCAGTAGCAAGGAATGGACGCCCTAGGATAACGGGAGTTTGAGCCCTAGATTTGGACTCATGTCGTGTTTCAAGAACTATGAAATCAACAGGATAAATAAACTTTTCAATGTGGATAAGGACATCATTAATTTTCTCCTTGGAAACTTTCACTGAACGGTCAGCCAGTTAGATGGTGACCCGAGTTGGACTAAGATCGCCTAACCCGAGTTGTTGATAAACTGAGAAAGGGAGCAAGTTGATACTTGCCTCCAAATCAAAAAGTACACGACTAATCTCGGCTTGTCCTATAGTTCAGGAAATGGTGGGACAACTCAGATCCTTGTACTTGACAGGGATCAAATCTGACAGTAGCTCACTAATGTTAGTGCCTAAGAAGACTTTCTTAGTTACATTAGTCTTTCTATTCTTTGCACACATGTTTTTAAGAAATTTGCATAAGATGAGACCTATTAGATTGCATCAAGAAGTGGCATATTTATCTTCACTTGATAGATGATCTCAATTATCTTATCTATGTGTTGGTTTTACTTATTGTTCTTCAGTTTATTTGAAAATGGTACTATAGGCTTGAGCACCTGATTGGCTGACTTGTCTTTTTCAGACTCGTCAGATTTGGGTGGATTGAAACTAGATTATATGGATTCTTGTGTATTGTTGTGCTGAATGGGATTAGGTGGCATAAACACTTGATTAGAAACTTTCTTGTCTGACCTCAATGTCTGAACAACATTACATTGATTAAACTGTTAATCCTCAGCCAGATGAACTTGGTTAGAATTTCTTGGGTTCGTTAATGGTGGACTAGGCAAAGTATCCTTGGGCCTCTCACTTTGTGAATTAGCTAGTTGTCTCATTTGAAGCTCTAACCTTATTATGGCTTGTGCGTTGTTGTTCTGCAATGTTTGTATGAGGGACTCTTGGTTCCTCATATACCTTTCCATAGTCTTCTCAAAATCAGCCATTCTTTTCTCAAGTGGACTTTGGAAAGAAGGTTGTGGAGCACGGTTAGGGAAGTTCTGTTGATAATTGAAAGAATTAGATTAATGATTGAAAGAATTGTGATGGTAATTTGGTTGATGATAGGAAGAATTGTCATTATAATTGGGATGTTGGAAGTGGTCTGACTTTGAGTGGTCATTGTTGTTTTGGTTCCATGAGAAATTCGAGTGATTTCTCCAACCAGGATTGTACGTTTGAGTTAAGGGTTGTCATAGGGCCTTGAAAAGGCCGTATTCATGGGCTCAGGATACATTTATTGAGCATTGAAAATAGGATACTCCTCAAATACATGGTTTATGGCTTGACAGTAAGTACAAGCCGGAGTTAAAAATTGGTTTGGGCTCTCTTAATTGACTGGAACTGGCTTTTTGGTTTCTAGAGCTTTCATTCTTCTTATCAGGCTAGAAATTTTAGCCTCAGTAGTTATGGATGATTCTATTGAATGGAGACCTCCTTTTGAAGAGATAGGATTTGTATTTTCAGACTTTTGGGGAGTAGGTTCCCATTGGAGGGTTTTTTCTGGCTAGGTCCTCTAATAAATCCCACCCTTGGTTTTCATCCTTTGCAAGAATCCCCATTGGCACATGATTGCTAAGAGGGTTTTGTTTTGATAGTCTAAACCGTCATAGAGAATTTGACATTGTTGCCACTTCTCTATGCCATGATAAGGACACTAGATAAGGGATCTTTGAAGCGTTCAAAGTACCTTCAAAACGGTTCATTAGGTTCTTACTTGAACTATATGATGTTCTTCCTAATGAGAGTAATCTTGTGAATTAGATAGAATGTCTTAAAGAACACCTTGATGAAATCATCACACGATGTGATGGTACCGACCGCTAAGCTATATAGCTATTCTTTCGCTAAATCCTTAAGAGTAAATGGGACAAATCTCAACCTAATTGCATAATCTACAAGGTAAGATATTTCATCATTAAGCATACTTCCTCAAATTCTCTTATGAAAAAATGTATTTTCGGACTATAGGCTATGAAATTTAGGGAATGTGATGATGAACTAAGGCTTAAGCTCAAAATTGTTGTCACCAATCGATAGAAGTTGGATGCAAGATGGAGGTGAGGTTCTCATGGGGTAGAAACATATTCTTTAAGGATATTTGTTGAGCCATAACCAGATCTAGTTTTAATTCTTGTTTAGGTGGTAAAGGTTTCTAGTTAACCTAGATGAATTTGGGTCACTCAACCATACTTGCATACACAAATACTGCCACAAACAAGTTTACCAATAAGTCAAAAAGAAAAGAGAAAAATTCAAGCACACCTATTCTAAAGGAGACTTGGACCAAGACAACTCCTAACTGGCTAGATTATCCATCAAGAGGTATAATACAGAATTTGACCACAATCTAATCAGCTAGGTCGGGCAAGATTGGTGGGAGGTGTCCGCGCAAAAGCGACGGGCCTAATTAAGCCAAACCACTAGCCTTCGGGGTTTCACCCTTCAATCCTCGTCCTTTGATACCGATTTGGCAGGAGTCAAATTCTAACACCTGCTCCCTTAGGATAACCTCCTAATGAGTTCAAGATGTCCCTAAAGTCAATGTCTATTAGATTTTAAGTTAGGCTTAGGTTTTGCGTGATTGGAGATTGTTTGTAGGCTAAGGAAGGGTAATGCTTCTCCCACCTTATCTTTTGTTGGGTTTTGCCCTTAAAATGATTTAGTGTAAAGTGTGCAAGATATAGAAAAGTAGCATTCAACAAGCAAATAATTACTCAAGAATATTTCCTAAGTTATATAATATGCATACGTACTTTATCTCCAGATCTCTTCAACAATAATTGAAATGAAAACGTAATTATACAAAAGCTTAGGAATGCAAGTCTAAACATTTTTTAAACAATTTAAATCAACCAATTACTGTTGCATCAAAAACAAAAATGTGAGATAATCATATATAGAAAACTAACAATAAAGAAAGCTTGTTTTTGCAGAGCAATATGTCCTGCAAGAAAGAGTTTTTAGTAGTCCCACAATAAATGTGCTTCTGCGGCAAACTCTTAAAATCATATTCCTTACATTCTAGAGCAGGGGCACATAATCACAAGTCTTCTTCTACAAAGCCTGAATACTCAACTGATTTCTTTAACCCTGAAACAAAACACCAAACTTGTTAAAACTCAAGCATATCGTTCTCCCTGACAACGGCGCTAAAAATTGATGGCAAAAATTAGAGAAACACTGTGTAGCTTAGGTCTAATGGGTCGTGTCCATGAGGAGAGATGTGATGCAAGCATTTCGGTATTCTGGGAAAAACAAGTTTGAGTGTTTGTTTTTTTTTAGATGAAAAAAAGATGGAGAGTAGAGAGGTGGTTTAAAGAAAAATTGAAGATTAGAATAAGTTTTGAAAAAGGTGATTTTTGAAGAAAACTTTGAGAGTAATGCTTGTTGTATTTAATAAAGAGAGATCCGGGCTCATAGATCGTTACCCAACTCTAGATTTTTCTCTTGAAAGGTTAAGTGCCTCAATGAGATCATAGGCAAAAGTTTATTCTTGTATTTAAAAGAGATCAAGTAAAACACATAAGATAGTTTCTTTTAGAAATCAAACTTCAGTTTTGAAATCATTCTTTGAGTTGAATGTTAAACTATCAAAGCAATAAAGCAAACATGGAATAAAAATAAGTTTTTTTTTAAAGATCAACTTCAAGAGTAGGTTCAAAATCCAATTCCATCCTCATGTGCCTTGTAGAACACTCACAATAAGCAAGACTTAGTTTAAGGAATTCAAATAATTCAATTGGGTCTTTTTCATTAAAATCGTTCAAGATCAAGACTAGGGAGGAGAGATCATGAGCCCAGAAAGAAGAGATTTAGCTACTCATTACTAAGAAAGAAAATATTGAATTGAAATGCAACATACTCGTGAGTTGGAGAAGAAAAGAAGTCTGAATCTTTATTGATGTCACTTCAACATCGGATTGCAATCACTCTTTCTCTCTCTCACTTTAATTTTGAACTGAACTACAAATCAAAAACTAAGATACGACTTCCATAAACTATCTAACAACGATCCTAAATCTTAAAATAAAGCAAGAATTTACTCCTAGTGTTCCCACGTCTCCTTTGAGTATGCAGGTATTTATAGGAGAATGGGATAGGGGAGACGAGTGATCAGATAGGTGGAGCAAACACTCCCCCTAATTCAACTATACAGTCGCGAAAACACGGCTTTGCGAAAACGCGGCCATTGGGCAAGGATCTGGGTGCTCTCCTCCATTGATCATTCCTCTATCGTTCAATCTTATTAGATTTTGATTTTCTGCTACATGTTTGATTATTTCTCTCTTTCTCCTCAGCGAAACTGATAGGATCTTCAAGCGATCTATTTTTCCCTTGAAATTAGATGATATTATCTATATATCCAGTTTTTAGATAAGAAAGCTTTTAAAACCTTCGAATTTGAATTGATCCCCTTTCTTTTGAATTTATGAATTTAATTGGATAAATCTATCAATCTCTTCCCTTTATTTCTTAATTACAGTGCACGCCATTAAACATGAAAATACATTAAATAGTAGAGTTTTATGAAAGAAAAAATGCAGAAATGTGACGCATATGATATGAAAACATGTCATGCACGTGTACGATCAGCAATGCCAAAGCCACCACTGGGGGCATGACCTCCAAACCAACCAACAATTAACCGCTCACGGAGGACACTACCTCCATCTTGCCACAAGTGTCGTCCGTCAGCGTTCACACTTCTCAGTAGCATGAAGATCAGTTTTTTCAGATGCTCCAGGTGATGAGAGAGCAGATTAAAGAATCACAACTACAGTCAAATCATGAGCGAGTGTTGATGCTCGATCATAACAGCATCCGCTATGAGCAAGAGGAGTTAAAGCTGCTCAACCAACATTTCCAGACCCAAGTGGCTGCCGTCCATAATAACTCTGCGCGGGGAGAGGGAGACCCTGAGAGCGAGGGGTCCCCAAATCTCCACGCTCTCGACGAACTAATCTAAAAGCAGATTGTGTAGACCAAGTTACCTCAGTACCTGATCCCGACCACCTGCTTCCATGACTCCCCAATTTCTAGGACATCCAGGAGTGTGAGCTTCCGATAAAATTCTCAACTTCAACCTTTGACAGTTACACCAGAATGAGTGATCCGATTGAGTACATCTAACATTTTCAAGACAAGATGATGTTATACTCTTGCAATGACCCGGTAATGTGCCTTACCTTCCCTTCAAGCCTGAGAAGTAAGACATCAGAGTGGTTCTACTCCCTGCCACCACGCTTTTTCCACAACTTCTCAGAGGTTACCGAGGCCTTCCACACACAGTATACCACTCACCAAGAAGCCAAGAGGAGCAGTCACTACCTTCTCTCCATCAAGATAAGGCCAAGAGATAGCCTCAAGTCTTTTATCAACTTTTCCAGAACCAGCTCGCCAAGGTCTCCAACTGTGGTGAGGAGATATTTGCACTTGTGTTCATCAGCGGCCTGCATGTCACTCACCCTCCATATAAGTACCTCATGAAGCACAATGTCTCCAAGAAGACTAGGGTCCTTTCCCGAGCACAACCGTACATCTAGCTCGAGGAGGCAGTAAATTCCTCTAACCACCCTGCAAAATCAAGTGATGACTGAGAAAAGTCAAAGTCAACTAACGAAGCTCCCGACCGCGTTCCAAACCGACATCAGGTTCAGCCTCCTTACAAGAAGCAGGCACTCCCTATCCTCTCCTTAAGTCTAATCCAAAGCTACAGGGCAACTCAACACTTCACTCCATTAAATCTTCCAATCATTGAAGTGCTCAACCCTTCAAAGATCAGCCATGGACCAAACGCCCAAAGTCGATCCCAATCCCTCACTGCCTGGGTCAGAGATGTACTACTCCAACCACGACTGCAAGGGGCACCAGATCGTCCATTGCTGGGCCTTCTGGAGATACCTAGAAGAGCTAGTCCAGTAAGGCTTTCTTAAGGAGTACGTTCTCACCCATGAGGTGATTTTCTGGCAGTCGAATACACAACCTCCCTGGGAGCAGAATCGATCACCCAGCACAAGATGATCGACTGACTTTCCAACTTTCATACATACAATGAACTCCCTTCCAATCTTATTTTCATGTATTGCATTTATGATAAAAAAAATACTATTAAGTGCTTTACAGCATAGCCGTCTGTCCACATGCCACGTAGATGGGATATCCCCCACATGGAGGCAACCAAGAAAATCTCCTGTGGATGAGATGTGCCCCACATGGAGGCGGTTCAGATATACATCCAGCCATGCGCCCTGATAATGGGATGTGCCCCCACTCGGAGGCATCCGAGAAAACCCCCGTGGATGGGATATGCCTCCACACGGAGGCGGTTCTGACTTTCATCCATCCATAAGTCCCGATGATGGGATTTCCCCCACTCAGAGGGAAAATGCAATCTTTCGATGATGGGATGTGCCCCCACTCGAAGGATCGCGTTTGTACACTCCTAGACGAAAAATGCCCCCATGTAGGAGTGTTAACGTATACGTGCCTACAAGCCTTTCTCTGTAGTCCTACGGAGTCAAAACTCTCTGTTGTAGGATTTTTCCCACTCAGAGTCACCCACTCTGACGCAGGGATTTGTCCCTCTTTGAACACCCGATCTTCCACTGATATGATGTGTCCCCACTCAAAGAATTGCGTTATTACACTCCTAAACGAGATGTACCCCTATGGAACTGTTAACACAGACATGCTTACGGGCCTTTCTTAGTGGTCCTATGGGAGCTGAAACCCTATGTTGTAGGATTTTCCTCACTCAGAATCCCGCACTCTGTTGTAGGGATGTGCCCCTTCAGATCCCTGTTTGTTCCGCTGATGGGATGTGCCCCCACTCAGAATAGACTAGCCTACGGGCTCCCCTCATCTGAACTTATGGGCGGATGAACTTCCGATAGTTTTTGATTGGTTGCTAATGTTGCATATTTAATGTCACATTTCCATACTTATTTTAGAATAAAAGCCTGCATTGTCCTAATTATTTGTTTAATTTATTTGCAGGCCCAATCCTTAAGGAGATGAAGAGAAATGAGCCCAAAAGCCCACCATAATTCTGAATTAAATCAGAGTTAATTCGTACAAATAAAATCAGGGCAAAATCAAGAGGTTGAAACCGGTTGAGAAGAATCCTCTCAGAATCGATCGGTTAAAGCTAAGAATCCAAGGCCATTTCGTCAGAATCCAGAGCTCAAACGACAAAACCAACAAAGGATAAAGCCAGAAGAAATCCCGGAGAGACCCACCAACAGGGTGTGGCCATCTGGCCACACCCTGGCCGCGGAAACGCGGCTTGGGCCGCGTTTTCGCGGCAATCCTGGGGAGTTAGGGGGAGCGTTTGCTCCCCCGACCTCCCCGGGATTCTGGTTGTTGGGTTTATGCCTATAAAAGGCCATTATCTGCGCTGAAAATTGGAGGCAAAGGCAGAGTTAGGATTTTAGACTAGTTTTTCCATTTTGTAGTTTAGTTTTTACTTTTATGTAACTTGTATGTAGCTTAGGGTAGAAGAAGATTCATGTAAGTAAGAGAGAGAGGCATATGTTGAGAGTGATACCGATATACCCTCCTCCTTTCTTTCATTGTCTCAAGCAATAAAGGTAAACTTTTATTTATGTTCGTTTCTTTACTTTCCTTTTCTTTTGTTTTGCTTTCCTCTTCCTCTTTCTACTTTACCTTGGTTGTGTTTGTTGAGTTTACAAGTGAAATCCAAGGCAAGTATAACTAAGCTACGTGAGAGCCAGCGATAGTTCATGAAGACGTTCTCCTCTTCCAAGATCCGCATCACTTCGTTCTTGCTAGGCTTGACGATATAATGTGCACGGGGACTAAGCTCGAGCTTATGATCTATGCGTTGAACGCCTCCAAAGCAAAGGTAGAACATGCAACGGTTTCCAGGTAAGTCATCACTCAACCTAGGTAAGTATTTCTTCATCTTCTTTCCTTTCTTTCATTTGTGTAAATTATATCACCACCTCTTCCAACTCTTTTTCCTCCACTTCATTTGTACATATTCGCTTCATTGTTTTCTGATCTTTCCACCTTCTTCATCTTTCATTCTCTTCTAACTTTAACAACCTTCTTTTCCATTTTCTTAACTTTAAAACAGAGAAGAACTTTCGCTTATTTTCTTAACGATTTCAATAAACTGTAAAGCTTCCATCGCAAACCCTCCTTGTGGATAACGACCCGCATAGCCACTTGCTATAGCGGAAGAATTGAGCACTTGCACATCTCCTTTCTTAAGTTCTATAATCTTGTATTTTGTGTGCAGGTTTAGCCTCAATCAAATTTTGGCGCCGTTGCCGGGGAGGATAAAACAGTTTTAATGAAATCTGAATTTTTATTGCAAATTTTTTTAGAACTAAACGAAATTTCTTCTCTGTTGCAGGTTACAGGGCAAGCAAAGCAGAAAATTATTATTGCAGTGACATACAAGTGGCCTTGGGCCTCTGCTCCAAAAAGCAGAGACAAAGGGCCCTCTGAATTGCCGCGTTTCCACGACAAAAGCCGCGATCCACGGCAAGGACGAGTTGACTACTAACAGTTTTTTGCAGGGCTGCTTAGTTTACAAATTCTAATTTGCTGCAACTTTAATTTTTCTTATATGCAATAACATAAGCCTGCTAATAATCAACAGTAAAATATTTGTTAAAAAGATAAAAAATTGATTAGACATTTGCATTTTAGGCACATGTCTTTTTAATTCCTTTATTTTTTTTACTGTTGAAGAGTGCTGGAGCAAGGTACGTATGCATTGCATTTAGCATAGGACTCACTTCTTGATCGCTTTAAGTGATTTCTATTTACATATCTTGTACACTTGCACAAAATTATTTTAAGGGAACTAACCCATAACAAGATAAGGTGGGGATTTAATCACCCTTCCTTAGCCAAAAATCACATTCCAAGCACTCACTAACCCAAGCCTAACTAAAATTGAGTAGACGTTGGCCCTAAGGACATCTTGGACTCGATTAGGAGATTATCCTAAGGGGGAAAAATGTTGGAATCTAACTCCTGCAAAATCAGTGTCTCGGAAAGGGATTGAGGGCCGAAAGCCCGAAGGTTGGTGGTTATTTAATTAAGGAACGTCTTTGACGGAAAACCTCCCACCAACCTTGCCCTGACCTGGCTGATTAGCTTGTGGTTAAAGTCTACATTAGACCTCCCGTGGACAGTCTAACCAGTTAGGAGTCGTCTAGGTCCTAAGTCTACCCTAACTTAGGCTAGAATTTTTTTCTTTTTGTTTGTTTATTTGTTTGTTTTTCTTTGTTTGTATTCTATTGTGTGATATGGACTATAATAATAATTTTTTCAACTACAATAATAATCCATATTACACACCGACTTCATTTTCGGATATTACCAACCCGGAATATCATAACTTTGACCAACCTAGTGTGCCGGATTGGTCTTATCCGAATCAATATGACCCATACTCCCCATCTAATAACTATAATTTCCATAATGATTTCAACTCTTCACCGAGTCAGTGGGGATTCACCTCCCCCGAGCATAATTACCAACCACCTTGCCCTCCTTCTCCATCCAGTCCACATTATGTTCAAGATCCATACTCAGTTCACCCGTCCAAATAGGAAACCATCAATTATGGAAATGAGTATGCGTGAGTCCAAACACAAATCCCAAAATCTGATGGACTCACAATTCCACTACCACTTCCAAGACAATTCTTCATCTTTTCATCAAAACAATGAACCTATCAACTATGAAAAGATGCTTGAAGCCATGACTCAGGCTCAAAACACTCGTAATCGTGACATAGATATGATGGTCGAATCTCTACGTTCCCACCGTCCTGATGTCACTAACTATTCTGTTAGAGCCGAAGAGTCATGTAGTTTTGGAAATCAAGATTTCATTTCAGAACAACCATGTGAACTTACCCAAACTCCAAATGATATTGATAGTTTGGCTAGTTTCCCTTTTCTGAAATAGAACTTGAAAATTATTATGATCCTGAACCCCACTTAGTGATTCAATTCTATTTCCTGATTCGATTATGACTCCGGTATCTTCACCTGACTTCAATCTTTTCCGGAGTCAACATTGGATCCTGTACCAATTCATAAAGAAATTGAATCACCCATCTTTGAGGATCATGTTGAACTTGACCAACTTTACAATTTTGAAAATTCAATGGATAAATTGGCAAGTTCTCCATTTTTTGATTTTGAACTCAATGAGATATGTGACCTAGATTCTCAAATCTGTGATCTAGTTCAACTTTCTGAATCAATCTTGACTCCCGTTTTGTTACCAAACTTGAGTCATATTTTAGAGTCAGTTTTGATTCCTCCACCTATCATTCATGAACTGGAATCACCCATATTAGGTCACATTCCATTGTTGGAAAATACATGTGGACTGGAGTTTCAACTTCTTGACTTGGACCCAATTTCTGAACCTATTTCGACTCCTGAACCTTTACTTGACTTAAGTCACCTTCCTGAGTCGGTATTAGTTCCTGTCCTTCCTGAGTCCAAGTCAACTGTTCTATCATTTCATACTCCATTCTGGGACGAGGTGGTTGATAAATTTGACTCCGAAATCAATTATGAAATATGGAAATTAGATGGGTTAAATATTTCATAAAGATCCTTCATGGATTTATCTTTTTAATAGGTTATATTAAAGATATTTCTGGTGGGTTCCTTCGAGACCCAAGAAAAGTTGATTGGGCCGCGTTTCGTGGACCAATCAGACCACCACCGGAACCACCACCTTAAGGTAACCTTTTCCTTCCCTTTCGTCTTTTTCATGCATCTATGCATTAATTCATACATTGAGGACAATGCATGAGATAGGTGTGGGGGAGGGTCTAACATAACTTTTCTTTCTTTTTTAAAAAAATAATAATAATATATATATATAAAAATTAACACTTTTCTTTACTTTAAAAAAAAAACTTTTTGAAAAATAGAAGAAACAATATTTTGACTTATTTTTGTAAGAAATTAAGTTAATTTAAGGAATAGGAAAATCTAAATTAGGATTTCTTATACTTGGTCAAAATAAGATTATTTGTTTGATTTATAGAGTTAGGAAGATAATTTGTCAAAGTAATTTAGTCTTGATCTTTATCTTGATGAAATATGCACACTTCATACACTTACACACTTAGGGTTCAAAAATAAAGATTCTTATGCCTTATAAAAAAAATATATATATAAACAAGTCTAATTATTGACTAGCTAGGTGCTTTGGCCTAAGGAAGCCTTAGTATTTATGCAAAAGATAATTAGATGAGTTTGAAAAAAAAAAAAAAAGTCTAATTATTGACTAGCTAGGTGCTTTGGCCTAAGCAAGCCTTAGTATTTATGCGAAAGATGATTAGATAAGTTTGAAAAGAAAAATCCTCTGATTAAGCTGGGTATTTGTGCCTAATAAAGCATAAGTATTTACGCCTAAAAGAGGTTCATATAATAAAATCCTTAGTTTTGTGGCCTTATTTGCTCGAGTCCTTAAGTCCTAGGGGTGTCTTCTCACCTGGTGCCCTAAGACCGTCTGGTTTGGGAGTCATCGATTAAAGGCTCGTTACATGGGCAGATTAGAAAGCCTAAACTAAGGAATAATACCACCAATATATATATAATATATATATATATATATATATATATATATATATATATTATATATATTATATATATAAGGCATAAGAGTTAGAGTTAATGAACTCTTAGTCAAAATTTTCACAGTCACAAGTGCATATGACTTAGGGTAAAGTAATAGACTAGATGAGAAGTACAATTTGACTCCTTACTTTGATTGATAACAAATTTTTGAATAGAGACTAAGTTTAGGAATGAAAAATTCGGTTTTCCTATAACTTATAAATTGCTTAGATCTTACAATTATATTTCAAATATTTTTCTCTTTCAAATGCTTGTCGAAAATACTAACTCTTTGTTTCCCTTTCTTTATGGATTTTGGGGTGCAATCCGCTGAAAACCCTCACGAGACAAAACTCGTCCTCTAGGGGAAACCTAGAGGTTTAACGGCTTGTTGCACATGCTTAGTGCAATCGCGCGACCTGCGAAAGTGGTCTAATAATCCTTAGTATAATTTAGTTGTTTTGCTCGAGGACGAGCAAAAGATAGGTATGAGGGTGTGATTGGTTGCTAATGTTGCATATTTAATGTCACATTTCGTACTTAGAATAAAAGTCTGCATTGTCCTAATTATTTGTTAATTTATTTGCAGGCCCAATCCTTAAGGAGATGAAGAGAAATAAGCCCAAAAGCCCACCAGAATTCTGAATTAAATCAGAGTTAATTCGTACAAATAAAATCAGGGCAAAATCAAGAGGTTGAAACCGGTTGAGAAGAATCCTCTCAGAATCGATCGGTTAAAGCCAAGAATCCAAGGCCATTTCGTCAGAATCCAGAGCTCAAACGACAAAACCAACAAAGGATAAAGCCAGAAGAAATCCCCGGAGATACCCACCAACAGGGTGTGGCCATCTGGCCACACCCTGGCCGCAGAAACGCGGCTTGGGCCGCGTTTACGCGGCAATCCTGGGGAGTTAGGGGGAGCGTTTGCTCCCC
Organism: Agave tequilana; assembly: GCA_038442645.1. Lineage (NCBI taxonomy): Eukaryota > Viridiplantae > Streptophyta > Magnoliopsida > Asparagales > Asparagaceae > Agave > Agave tequilana. The sequence goes on along the minus strand of JAVJIF010027721.1, from coordinate 8,100 downwards.
CGACCTCCCCGGGATTCAGGTTGTTGGGTTTATGCCTATAAAAGGCCATTATCTGCGCTGAAAATTGGAGGGAGGCAAAGGCAGAGTTAGGATTTTAGACTAGTTTTTCCATTTTGTAGTTTAGTTTTTACTTTTATGTAACTTGTATGTAGCTTAGGGTAGAAGAAGATTCATGTAAGTAAGAGAGAGGCATATATGTTGAGAGTGACACCGATGTACCCTCCTCCTTTCTTTCATTGTCTCAAGAAATAAAGGTAAACTTTTATTTATGTTCGTTTCTTTACTTTCCTTTTCTTTTGTTTTGCTTTCCTCTTCCTCTTTCTACTTTATCTTGGTTGTGTTTGTTGAGTTTACAAGTGAAATCTAAGGCAAGTATAACTAAGCTACGTGAGAGCCAACGATAGTTCATGAAGACGTTCTCCTCTTCCAAGATCCGCATCACTTCGTTCTTGCTAGGCTTGACGATATAATGTGCACGGGGACTGAGCTCGAGCTTATGATCTATGCGTTGAACGCCTCCAAAGCAAAGGTAGAACATGCAACGGTTTCCAGGTAGTCATCACTCAACCTAGGTAAGTATTTCTTCATCTTCTTTCCTTTCTTTCATTTGTGTAAATTATATCACCACCTCTTCCAACTCTTTTTTCCTCCACTTCATTTGTACATATTCGCTTCATTGTTTTCTGATTTTTCCACCTTCTTCATCTTTCATTCTCTTCTAACTTTAACAACCTTCTTTTCCATTTTCTTAACTTTAAAAACAGAGAAGAACTTTCGCTTATTTTTCTTAACGATTTCAATAAAACTGTAAAGCTTCCATCGCAAACCCTCCTTGTGGATAACGACCCGCATAGCCACTTGCTATAGCGGAAGAATTGAGCACTTGCACATCTCCTTTCTTAAGTTCTATAATCTTGTATTTTGTGTGCAGGTTTAGCCTCAATTAGTTTTCCTCTACCAAGTTCCTTCCATATTCTGATGATAGGATATGGCCCTATTCGGGAGATAGCTTCGTTAATGGATAACCCCCGCATGAGAGAATAACTCAGCTATTAGGCTTACTCCTACGTTGGAAGTACCAGATCGTCGACTGGGTAAGGACCCCTATCTAGGACATGCACATCCAACCTGTTACTGGGGATTTTCCCACCTCAGACCAATTTTTGCATGTACCACTAGACTATAACTATATACATGATCATGTATATCTATGAGAGCTTTCTTATTTGGATTATCCCTCAACTTATCAATTTTGTATGGTCATACATCCAATAGTTCTCCTGAGGACGTGATGCTACGGCATAACTTCTCGACAAAGATGACCTCCGGTATGATTTAAAGTTTGAGCATGCTTGATCTGTTTGTGGAAAATCAGGTTATGTCTGCTCGGGCAATAGTAACATGAGATATAGGGCATATCTATGTGGGTTTCCTTATTTGGTTTATCCCCTCGATGTACTAATCTCTTGAACCCGTAAACTAAGATTACACGACTCAATTTTCTCACACTTGCATCCAACACTCTATTTAATATCTTAATGCATGTTTGTATGTATGTCCTAACCATTTCCATGCAATCCATACCCTAAGTTGAGGGATTCCACTACTAGGAGGCTAATATACGATCTTTCGCTGATGGGATGTGCCCCCACTCAGAGGATCGCGTCTGTACAGTCCAAGACGGTATGTGTGTTCGCGAGGAAGTGTTATTATAGTTGGCCTACAGGCCTTTCTCTGCCATCCTTATGGAACTGAAATCCTTTGTTTGGTTTCTTCCACTCAGAGGTCGGACTTTGTTGCAGAGATTTCCTCCTCTATGGGGCCCGACTTCATAGCTCCTTGACAGGATATGCCACCATTCAGAAGCAAATGTGAACCTAACTCTATTATAGGGATTTCCCCTCTCAGAGGCTCAATCCATAGATAGGATTTCCCCTACTTGAAAATGAGACTTACTGGTACCGCTGTGGGACAAACAACCACAGGAGGACTTTACACCAAACCATGTTCCAAATATCAGAGTGAAAGCAAAATTTTTCGAGCAGACATCCAATTTAAACAAAACAATCACAAACAAAGTAAGAAAGATCTAAACAAACACTTTCATTTCAAAAGTTACTGCTTTTATTATAAAAAATTTCTATTACATCCATTCAAATACATTCCCGATTACATATAACAAGAGTGACACAGGTCTATCATACATTTGAGATTGCATCTTTTGAAAAGGAATACAGATAATCCAATCCTGACTCAGAGTCGCCAACTAAGTTTCTAATGTCGAAGCAAACAAAGATCTGCCAGTCGGGAGACTCTTCGCATAGGCGCGATCTTATTGTTCACACCTCCTTCCATAAATCCTAAGAGAAGCCCAGGGAGCTTACTTCATAAAAGATAGAAGATTTTCTTAGATGAGAAATTATCTCCTCCCTTCAACCATAACACGCCTCCAAGGCAGCCAGACAATCCCATCCAGGACATGCAATAACGTGATGATATCACATCACGTGCCCTCCGTCTCAAACAAGTGGTCAGAAGCCTCAAAAGCATGGACACCTCATCATCCCAGGTCATCCACCCATGCTTCCTTCCCAGGCCTTGCTGATTAGTATACAATTCTGTATTGATTATATCGCATTTCCTGCTCGGTTTATAATAAATGCTCCTTATTAACCAATGTTTTGGTCTCTATTGCAGATAATCAAGAGTTTAGAGAAAGAATTAGAATAAGAGCCTAATTAAACCCAATTTTGGTAATTAAATTACATTTCTTGGAGACCAAGCTAGAGAGCTTCTAGAAAATATATTGGATCCAAAAATTGAGGATAAATTTGAAGAAAAATGGGTCCAAAATTACAAAAATGTAGATAAATACAGAAGGTTCTTGCATTTGGACGAAATAGCAGAGCAGAATTAGGGACCTAAGTCCCTGGTATTACTGCAAAAATGTGGCATTTGTCGTGGATCCATGGCAATAAGGTGGGGCCCATGCGTCTATCTTCGACAAGTGGCTTCGTCTCGTCATCCAAAGAGTTCCTTAGCCTATAAATACTGCATTTTTGGGCCAGAAAAGTGGTTGGAGAGATGTACGTGATTAGTCCCACAGTTCTGCATTATTATATCATATTTTTCACCGAGTTATGAATAAAATGTCGGTCTAAACCGTGTTTTTGGTCTCTCTTGCAGATAATCAGGACAAGGAGGGCAAAAGGGTAATAAGAGCTTAATTAAACCTATTTTCGGATAATTAAATCTGCATTTCTCGGAGGCCAAGTAAGGGATCTTCTAGAAGATACATTGAACCTAGACCCTTGCGCACGTCAGACGAATATACAGATGGAAATACCTGAATCGGAGCATATCTAGAAGGTCCCCGAAGCGCTGCGCATCCCCGCACCAAAACCAGGGACCTAGGTCCATGCTATTGCCACAAAATGCGGCAATAGCCATGTTTCCATGGCAATTTGGTGGGCCATGCGTCGATCTTCGACGCGTGGCCTTGTCTCATCTTTTGGAACCTCCGTTTGCTTATAAATAGGGCATGGGTTGGCCAAAACGTAAGCAGATTTGGATTTAGGCTAGGTTTTCTCTCTTTTGTTGTAGATTAGGATTTTCTTTCACTTTTATTTTGTATTTCATTTTGTTTTTAGATCTTGTAGTAGGGCTGAGAGATTCAGAGAGAGATAGAAAGATATTGATGTAATAGATGGTGACAATCTATGTAAAGGTGTTTCCTTTCTTCTCCAATGTAATCTTCTCCATCTTCTACATTATTCTTAGCTAATATTTTCTTCTCATGATAATAACTAACTACTAACCACTAACCATCTAACCACTTACTTGATAATCCACATGAATCTAATAGCCTCTACAAGGCCTTGCTCTTGCTAGAGCCATTGATGCTCATGATGATGGATTCTAACATTCTAACATTTCTAGCACCTAACCCACTAACTTGTTAACTTGCAATGTCTTCTTTATTTCATGCTCACCTCTAACCGATTTTGATGATTTAATAGTAGTGCTTGCAACTTGTTTTGTGGTATGGATGTATTGTTTGAATGTAGAAGAACACTCTTATGCGCCATGCTCTGTATCATCTCTTGAAGCCAAGGATTAGTGATGGCCAAGGATCCATGTGAGGCAACTATCACTAAGAGGTTAGCATGGTTAGTAGATCAATTAGTAGTTAGTATCCATGAGCTTTCTTTCATCTTATTTCAAAACCATTTTACCAACTTTGTTTCATTTACTTTTTATTTTCGAACCCACTTTCTAAATCACTTCACATTTCTTGCTTTATTTTACCGAATCTGCAACCATTTCTCATTTGTTTTCACTTTGCATTTTTATTAACTTCTCTGGATTTCTTTTCTTTTTCTATTTCTTTTCTCATTCTTTAACAAATAAGACTTGTTAACATAACACGTGAACAAAAACTGTTAATGCTTCTATCGCCTCTCGTCCCTGTGGATTTGACCTGTTGAGCCAATGCTATAAACAGAAGTATCGCGAGGGAACATTAGCACACACGTATAATTTCACTTATTACATAACACACACATTTTTAGGTGCTTTGTTCCGCCCGATCAAATTTTGGCACCATTGCCGGGGACGGAAATGGTTTTGATTTTACGTTTTTGTTAAAATTTTCTTCTCTGTTTTGGGTGTGCAGGATAATCTTTATAGGAGTTTAACATTACAGAACAAACATCAGCTTTGTATCTCCCTTCTCTAGAAAGCAGGGACCCAGCTTCTAAAGAAAAGCCACGCAAACGCGACTTTTGTCGCGAAAACACGACTATTTTATGATAATTGTGTATCTTGTTGTGCTGGGTTGTGTTCATTGTAATAGATAGTTGATTTGTACTATTCTTCCTGCTTTGATTGCCTACACACTATAATAAATTAAAGAACTAAAATACGGTATTTGGATGCTTTTAAACCGGTTTAGACATTTGCATTTAGGCATGTGTCAATTCAATTCCAATATAATGTATTTTATTCTGTTGTTGTGATCTGGATTGAGGTGTACATATGGAACTGTATATAGCATAGGACAAATACGTGGATGATTTGTCGCTTTGTGTTATATTCTTGTCTATATTGCACACTTGCACGAATTGAAATTAAGGGTAAAACCCAATACAAGATAAGGTGGGGATTTCATCACCCTTCCTTAGCCCAAAAACCACCTCCCCACTCACACAACCCAAGCCCTAATAAAAATTGATAGACGCTGGCCCCTAGGGACATCTCAGACTCATTAAGAGATTGACCGAGAGGTGGAACTTATTTTGAATCTTACTCTTGTGAAATCGGTGTCTAAGGTTGGGGATTAAGAGGTTATGCCTCGAAGATACCGTGGTTTGACGTAATTAAGGCCCGTTGCTTACGCACAGATACCTCCCACTGTATTTTGCCCCTACCTGGCCGATTAGCTTGTGGTCGGATTCATACAACATCCTCCCGGGTAATCGACCAGTTAGGAGTCGTCTAGGTCCAGGTCAACCCTAGTATAGGCTTGGTTTTGATTTTCTTTCTTTTTGTTTGTTTGTTTACTTTTTCATTTTTGTTTGTGATTGTTTGTGAAATGGAATTCAACAATAATAATTCTTTCAATCCTAATATGAATTCATATTTCACACCTACCCATTTATTTCGGATTATTCCAACCTGATTTTTTACAATGTGAACTAAACAAATACACCGGGTTGGACTTATCCGAATCAATACAACCTATACCCCTAATCTTATGACTGTAATTTCAAAAAAAAATTTAACTCGTCACAGAGTTAATGGGGATTCACCTCCCCCGAGTCCAATTTTCCACCACCTTGTCCACAATTTTCACAATCTCCATTCTCCAATTTTGCTTCCTATACTCCTTTTCCTGGACCTCCCATTGAAGAAAAATTCAAGTTAGAAAAGAGCATAGAAGCCAACCTACAAGAGGCCGAGCGACAATTTCATAAAATTATGGCCTCTCCAATTCTACAATATTTCAAGAGTCTTACTCAGTTCCACCTCCTCATAATGATCAACCATTTGCCGTGAAAATGAGTAAGGAACTCTTGCGTGAGTCCAAGCTTCAATCTCAAAATATGTTAGACTCACAATCTTCACTCTCTTACCAAAATCAAGATTTTTATACTCCCTTTCAGGACCATTCACTTGAAGAAAAATCACATATAGAAAAGAGTATAGAAATCTTGCAGGAGTCCACGTTATAATTTCAAAATCTTCTTCTCAGTCTATTGATAGGTTGGAAACACAATTGAGTCAATTTGTCAATATTTATAGGAATGAGAAAAACTCTTTCTTATCAACCTTGACCAATCCAGATATCTCTAACTCTATCAATTTGACCCATGACTCTTGTTGTTTTGGAAATCAAGATTCCTACACTCCTATTTCTAGAGCATCCACTTGAAGAAACATCACATCTAGAAAAGAGTATAACAATCTTGTAGGAGTCCGTGCTACAATTTCAAAATCTTCTACCCAGTCTATCAATAGGATGGAAATACAATTGAGTCAATTGGTTAGCATTTATCGGAATGAGAAAACTCTATGTTATCAACCTATGACTAATTTAGATATCTCTAACTCTATTGATCTGACCCAGGACTCTTGTCATTTTGGAATTCAAGATTCAATTTCAGCACACCCATCTGAACTTGTCCAAACTTCAATGTTGAAAATCCCATTGACATTTTGGTAAGTTATCCTTTTCTTGATATTGAACTTGAGCATGAATATGATCCTAAAACTCAACTTGATAATTCAATTTCACTTCCTGATTCAATAATGACTGAGGTGTTTTTACCTAATTAAGGCCTTTTTTCGAGTCAGCATTGGATCCTGTGCCTATCCATCGTGAAATTGAATCACCAATCTTTTCTGATCATCATATTGAACTTGACCAATTTCATACTTTTGAAAGTCCCATTGACAAATTGGCAAGTTCCGATTTTCTTGAATTGAACTCAATAAGGAAGGTGATTTTGATCCTCAAATTTATGATCCAGTTCAAATTCTGAATCAATATTGACTCCTGTTTTGTTACCCAATTGAGCAACATTTTAGAGTCAGTTTTGATTCCCATACCTGTCATTCTGAACTTGAATCACCAATCTTAGAAAGTTACATTCCATTGTGGGGACATAAATGTGGAATAGAATTTCTATTTCTTGATTTGGACCCGATTCCTGAACCAATTTTGACTCCTGAACCTTTACTTGACTTAAATCAAATTCCTGAGTCAGTATTAGTTCTTGCACTTTCAGAGTCCAAATCAATCATTCCATCCTTTCATACTCCATTTTGGGGAAAAATTGTTGATAAAATTGACTCTGAAGTTATTTTGAAAATTTGAAAATTAGATGGGGTTAAATTCTTAATAAAAATCATACATATATACATCATTCTAGTAGGTTGTATTTAGAGATCTCTGGTGGGTTCCTCCGAACTCCATGCAAATTGGATTGGGCCGTATTTCGTGGACTAATCAGACCGCCACCGGAACCATCACCTTGAGGTGATTTTTCCTTCCCTCTCTATTTATTTCATGCATACATACATCACGATGTATTGAGGACAATACATGAGATAAGTGTGGGGGAGGGTTTACTAACATAGAGTTTTTAGATTTTCTTTCTTTTACACTTCTTTTAGGATATTCTTAGAATTTTCCTTGTTATTGGATTTTTCCCTTTCTTTAAAAAATTTTTTTGAAATAAGGGACAAAGTTTTGATCTATTTTTAAAAATTTAAGATGATCTTTGAAATTAAGGAAACCTTAATTTTGATATCTTAACCTAGTCAAATAATGAATTTTATTTAAAATTATAGGCTAAGTAAGATAAATTGGGAGATAATTTTATCTTGAATTTTTTGCCCTAGATAGTATGCACTTCACACAAACATAATTTTTAGGATGGAAACAAAGACTTAAAATGCCATAAAGTAAAAATAAATAAAAAGAAAAAATTATATAATTATATACGAAGAAAAAAATCACTTATTAAGCTGGATAATTATGCTCAAGAAGCATGATTATTCGCGCCTAATGGTGGTCAAAAGAAACAAATAATCCCC
>JAVJIF010027720.1:0-76096 GCA_038442645.1 Agave tequilana | reverse complement strand
ACGCATACCAAAGCCTACATCTTAAATAGCTATGAATCCGTGATGTGCCTTACCGTATTTGCTTTCCGGACTTTATATCGGATTTCATGTTTTATGAGTATTATGTTATAACTACCTGGTAATCGATTGGTTTCATTCGGAATTCCTGTTTTATGATTCTCATGTCATGTCTATTCTTACCTGCTCATCCTATCTGCCTCCTGAGTATTTCCTACTTGATATTATGCATTATTGTGCTTACCCTGCTTCACCCTTGGTTTTGGTTCTACACTCGCCTGGGGAGTATATTTGACTCCCCTGGATTCTCACGTCCAGATCTTGGAGCTAGGAGCGTGTGTTCAGAGTAACGCAGAGCGGTAGCGTGGATCTTCAGCCGAACCGTCCTGAGCCTCATCCTTCCAGGCCCTCTTGAGTCTCTCGAGTTTTCCTCTTTAAACTCGTGAGTACCTTTATGCTGTTTTACTCTTGTACATCCTTTATACTTGTATGCGAGCTCCCTTTTGTACCGTTCATATATTGTATCTTTTGTACTCTCGCATTTGCGCATGTTAGTGATATGATATTCATGTAATATTGTAATCACTCTGTGTGATAATTCTGTAATTGTATATATGTGTTGGAATGTATAATGCAACCATTGCTTCCGTACTCTGATTCTGTCTGCTGATGCTTAGCGTATATACGGGAAGGTAATTCGGACTTACAGTATATACGTTGCAGTGACGTCCCCCACGTATCAGTGGATCGGGCGTTACAGGTTGGTATCAGAGCCTAGGCTCTACTACTCCTCAGTACGTCCAGAAGGCAAATCAATGGTAAAGAGATTTGCAACTGGAATACTTGAATCTTGGTTATACATTCCAACTGCAAGTGCAGAGTTATCTATTTCTGACTATCTTTCCTTTGATTTCAAATCCCTCCTTGACTATTTTTCCTTTGATTCCAAATTCCTCCTATCCTTTTTGTTTTTGGTTTTATGTTTTTGGTTTATATGAAGCTTATACTATCTTAAGATATGACTAGACTAGAGAGGTAGTGGCTGGTTCAGAATGAAGCTTCTTATGTGATCTCTTCGGCAACTTGATGAAGCTTGGTATTCTCCAGATCGATCTTGATCTGGCTATCTTTCAGAAGACAGCAGTCGGGATTCTTAATTATCGGTCTTCTTTATTATGCTCAGGATTTTCGGGGTTTTCTTTATTACACAGCCACGACATCATCAGTATTCATTTATTCACAGCCACGACATCATCAGTATTATTCAGCATTATTCTAAAAGATTTATTACACAGCCACGACATCATCAGCCGGAAATGCAGAGTTATGATTATTATTCAGTCGACTTGAGAGCCTTACCTCTAGTGCCTCATATCTTAATTGGTATAGATTCCACCTTTGTCCCCTTTGTATTCAATTTGCCCCTTAACGAAATTGCGAGGACGCATTGTTTTGTAAGGTGGGTGGATTGTAATACCCCGCTCCCGGAATACGTACTTAGTTGCGTATTCAGATTTTCCGATCGTATATTTTTCGATTTGTTTCTGTAATTTGTTTTGTATTATGAATTCTTTATATATTTTTTTGTCTTGGTTTTGGATTCGTGGACTCGGAGTCAGCCTTAGTCTGAACCGAAGGCCCGATCATAGTATATTATTCGATTTAGTCTTTCTGATGTGTAGATTTGACCGATTTCAGTTTCAAATATTATTTTCCAATATATTAGATTTTTTCATGATTTTCTAGATTTTTCTGGAATTAAAATGAATTTCTTCAAAACCGGTGTCGGCCCAGTGCCGCTGACCGATTCCCGGATTTTAATTTACAAACCACTGGAATTTCTAGAAGGTCCTTTAGGTATTATTTCTTAGAATCACATTTCTTATCTAAATACTTTTTCTGAGGATTTTACGAATTTATGGATATTCCACCGGAGTCGGTAGATAACCGATTCCAGTATTTTTATTTCACAAACAGCTAGGAATTTCTAGATGGTCCTTTAGACTTTAATTCTTAGAATCACATTTTCTACCTACATTCTTTTTCTGAGGATTTTATGATTTTATGAAAATTCCTTCGGTAGGTCGTGTAAACTGATTCCAGGATTTTTAGTTTACAATCTGAATTGAATTTCTGAATTCCGCTTTCACTTTATGTCTTAAAATCATATTTTCTTCTTTAATACATTTTCTGGGATTTTTTCGGAATTTATCAAAATCCGGGCCGACCCGGTGTAGACCGGTATCGGCGGTTGACTTCCGGATTTTAATTTGAAAATGAGGATTTTATTTCTGAAAACCGATTTCATATTATCTCATCATGATGACGTTTTCCACCTCCCGGGGTATTTTTGGGATTTTTCGGAGACAGTCGATTTTTCAAACCTTATTATTATATTATTATTTTTTTAATCTTTCTTTCTTTCTTTTCCTTCCCTTTTTCCACAACTTCCACACACTTCATTTTCTCCACCTCATCAACAAATATCCCACCTCACCATCTCCCATCAATCCTTTCTCCTTTTCTTTTTCTTTTCTTTTTCTTTTTCTTTATTTTTCTTCTTCCTTCCCTTTATCTTTTCCCTTTTTTTTCTTTTCTTTTCTTTTTTCTTTCTTTTTCTCCTTCTTCTCCCTGGCGCCAACGACAGCCGCACCTCCTCCTCTTCCTTCTTCTTCCCCCAAATTCTCTCCCTCTCTCCCTTCACCTCTCAATCTCTCCCTCAATCCTCTCTCTCTATCTTCTCCTCCTTCTTCTCCACTCCTCAATTTCCCCCGTCTCTCTCTCTCTCCTCTTCCCGCGAGATCGGCCATCTCCACCTTCGCCGGCCTCGCCTCCCTCCTCCGGCGCTGCCCCGGCGAGGGCGCAGACCGCCGCCGGCGCAAGGCCGCGCCTTGGGCGCGACCAGGGGGCCTGAGCCCCTGTGCGCGGTTGTGGAGGGGGCAGCAGCCCCCTCCTTTTTCTCGTTGGGGTGGCCGGCGCCACCCCAGTCCGGGCGCCGCCGGCGCCCTGCCGCCCTGCGCGGCCGTGGGCGCCGAGGGGCCCGCCTGGGCCCCTGTGCGGGGCTGAGGAGGGGGGCGACAGCCCCCTCTCTCTCCTCTCTGCTCTGCTGGAGGGGGGCAACAGCCCCCCTCCCTTCTCTGTTGAGGGGCAGCCGCCCCCCTTCCTCCGCCGGCGGCCAGCGCCGCCCGGCGCCGCCGCCGTGCCGGCGGCAGGGCCGAGCGCCCCCAAGGGGGGGGCGCCGTGTGCGGGAGCAAGGGGGCAACAGCCCCCCTTCTCTGTTTCTCTCCCTCTCTCTCTCTCCTGGAAGTCTCTCTCTCTCTCACTGTTTCTCTCTCTTTCTCTCTCCTCTCTCTTTCTCTCTCCTCTCGTCTCACTCTAGCTCTCTCTCTCTCTCTCTCTCATCTCCCTCTCTCTCTCATTCTCTCTCACTGCAACCTCTCTCTCTCTCTCACTGTTTCTCTCTCCTCTCTCTTTCTCTCTCTCTCTCTCTTTCTCACTCTAGCACTCTCTCTCTCCTGATTCTCTCTCTCTCTCATCATCTCTTTCTCTCTCTAAAGAAACCCTAATTCTCTCTCTAGGCTTTCTCTCTCTAGACTCTCTAGAAATCTCCCTCTAGATTCTCTCTCTAAAAATTCCCACTTTCTCTCTCTAGGTTTCCTCTCTCTAAAAATCCCCATTTTCTCTCTCTAGGATATCCCTTTCTCTCTCTACATTTTCTCTCTCTAGAAATCCCTTTCCCTCTCTAGACTTTCTCTCTCTACACTTTCTCTCTCTAAAAATCCCATTTCTCTCTCTAGACTTTCTCTCTCTAAACCTCTCTTTCTCTCTCTAATTCTTTCTCTCTCCTCTTCCCTCTACATATTTATATCAGGTTATGGCGCATCCCGAACTTCAGTGGATTACGGATATTTCGGTATATTGGTGACTCAGGCGAGTGTTCTCACTCGCTACCCTCTTACTTCTTATTTCATTGATTATGCGCATGTTCTCGCTTAGCTTTCATGTATTTTATTTCATGTGCTATGTCTTTTATTGCTTATACCATGCGTGGCGACCCTTCGTGGTCGTTGGACTTTGGATACTGTTATGTTTACACTTGCCCTACTACTACTTCAGACTTGTTAGTCGCATGTTTCCTTTAACACATGTATATCACCTGACATCTAGAGTGTTATCACCTGACCACCTGACATACTACTACTTGGCTAGACCCTCTTGGTATGACCTGACTTACCCAGACTATTATCAATCTCTTGACATAACTTGCCACCTGATTATTATCCATCTCTTGTTATGTTTGGTTGTTTACTAAATATCACCACTCTGTCATGCTATCACTTGACACCCAGCATGATAACTTGACTTGTGATTATCAACTTTACGGGGACCTTGACTTATGATCCTGTGTCATGATCAGTGACCTGTATATTGTATTCCTGCTTTACATGCAGTGACCTGACTATATAGTACTTATGTACTCCTTATTCCTGATCATGTCTATTTCCTGTTTTTCCCGTAAAGTGATAATTAAACTAATGAATCCTAAAAAAGACCAACTTGTATGGGGTCGGGGGAAACATGCGGATATCGATATGTGTTCGTGTTTACAGTGGCATTAGGTTGTGCACTTTATATCCGGTCTGACCTGTGTACTCCAGGGGACCGAGGGGAGAGTGGCTCCCTTATTCCTGATCTATAGGGCATACATAAGTCCCTCCTGTTGAGCCTTGCGGCTAGCTTCCGTTTCCATGCAACGGAACAATCCTGTGGCCGTGGTCCCGGGTATGTACGGGACCCACTGTAAACATAGTTCGTTGATACAACCGCTGTTCCAATAACACCTCGACTTTCTTATATATGGATGTATGTGAGTTGGCTGTACACCAAGCCACATACTAGATATATGGGTAAGACGAGTAATAATAAAGTGTCATAATAACCGGCTCTTTAAGTTGTAAGTAGAGGTATGTGGAATGGGACGCATACAAAGCCTACATCTTAAATAGCTATGAATCCGTGATGTGCCTTACCGTATTTGCTTTCCGGACTTTATATCGGATTTCATGTTTTATGAGTATTATGTTATAACTACCTGGTAGCTCGGATTGGTTTCATTCGGAATTCCTGTTTTATGATTCTCATGTCATGTCTATTCTTACCTGCTCTATCCTATCTGCCTCCTGAGTATTTCCTACTTGATATATGCATTATTGTGCTTACCCTGCTTCACCACTTGGTTTTGCTTCTACACTCGCCTGGGGAGTATTATTTGACTCCCCTGGATTCTCACGTCCAGATCTTGGAGCTAGGAGCGTGTGTTCAGAGTAACGCAGCGGTAGCGTGGATCTCCAGCCGACCGTCCTGAGCCTCATCCTTCCAGGCCCTCTGTGAGTCTCTCGAGTTTTCCTCTTTAAACTCGTGAGTACCTTTATGCTGTTTTACTCTTGTACATCCTTGTATACTTGTATGCGAGCTCCCTTTTGTACGTTCATATATTGTATATCTTTTGTACTCTCGCATTTGCGCATGTTAGTGATATGATATTCATGTAATATTGTAATCACTCTGGTGATAATTCTGTAATTGTATATATGTGTTTGGAATGTATAATGCACCATTTGCTTCCGTACTCTGATTCTTGTCTGTACTGATGCTTAGCGTATATACGGGAAGGTAATTCGGACTTACGTATACGTTGCAGTGACGTCCCCGTATCAGTGGAATCGGGGCGTTACACAACCCCTCCAAGTCCTCCTCGAAGTGAGCGAGGATATAAGTTGGTCAACTCCGCCCACCATGTCTTAGGAGGATGAACCCAACCGGGAGCCCTGAAGTCAGTGCAGGATAGTTCCCGTCAACTGCGCAGAATTGAGTGCCAAGGTCTGCGCCACAGCCGGGTTCTCTCCCACTGGAAGTTTCCGCGATACCTTCCCAGGGTATAGCCCCATTTTGCTGAGGGGAGGGCCCGCCCTCGAATAGCCGGACTGAAAGGTCAATCTCCCAACATGGACAGATTCGACGCTTCGGCTTACGCCCCACGCCATCTTCTGAGCCTGAGTCACATTCACAAAAGAAGATAAAGGAAAGTGCCGCTTAGTCGACGGAAGGTAAAACTTCTCGCCATCCAGTTGAAAGATCCATTGTCCTTCGCCTGCCTGCAACTGGCGATCGGGATCGGATGCGGCATCCCCGAACATAAAGTCGGGCTTCCTGTAAGTCCAACGGTCAACATCCTCAAGAGGGGCCGTGGTCAAGATACTCCGCGTGGTCTGCGGATGACCACCTTGGATGAGTGTATCCCGGACGAGAGAGCTCCGCTCACTGAACAAAGAAGCATGTCCATGGAATTGCAGGCTGAGGTTACCATCTGCTCGACTGGTTAGCCCAAATAGACTGTTCAGGAGACCGGGAGTGTAATGCACTGCAAAGACAGAAATGAACTATGATTAGTTCAACAATCAAGGGATACGAAGACATAAAAATTCACTAAGGCATAGCCTCGCTCAGCAAGCAAGGCCAGCAAGACGATAGCTTCGATGAAGCTTGACCTCGCGGATAAAACTGCGTCTAAAGTACCAATTTCGCTTAAGCAGAAACTGGTATAGCCCCAAGGGCTGACGTCACCAAGAGGGCATCATGGTCAAAAGTCACCCTTCGTGGCCATGACAAGGAACAGATCTATATCCTGTTCCTCAACAGGATGGAGACTGCTCGAGTAATGGCTTCGTACGGAAGCCTAAAGAAGAACTGTTCGGTTCTTAATTCCCTTGTGCAAAGAGAATAGGGAGGTTCAGGGAAACGAGTTCCCTAATGAGGACAGATCATATTCGATCATCCTAATAGCCAAATGTTGGCTCCAAAGGAGAGAGACCACGGTCTCTAATCAGATAGGAAAATCCCTTACCGGTGACTGGTCGCTCGATGACCGGAGGAGGAGGACCCTCCGCTGCAGAAGTCGCCACTTCTTTTCCCGCTCGTCTTTTAGGCGCCATTGAAGAGCTGCAAGAGTTCTCAAAGTTCTCTGAACGAAGAAGGAAGAAGAGGGAAAGTCAAGAAATTTCTCTGAAAAAAGGAGATCTTTTCCCTGCTCAGCTCGATCGGGCTTTTATAGGCCAATCAGCGCCTGAAATGAGGCCTCGAAAAGGGCGTACGCCACCGTTTCAAATTAATTTGAAACGCCACCCGAAGCGCCTTCCCGAGAAGCGTTGCTTCGATTCCACTAAGGGTTAACTTCGCCCTGGTTTAAAATGCGGGCTTCGCACAATCCTTCAGGGACTTCGCCGAAAGGCTTATCTTAGTCCCTTAAAAAGGCGCTGTTCGCGGGACGTGCCAGTTTCGCAAAGTTCATTTAAAGAAAGGACTATGTCCTTAACTCCGCATACAGTTTAGCCCTGCTATGGCCAAACTTTCAATGGAAGCAACCAAAGATCAGATAATCAAGAGATGAACTTTCATTGATTTAAAAAGGAAGGGTACATTGATATTACATCAAGGCTGTGTTTCATACAACACATTCAGTGGCTCGACAGGGTCATTTGCGCAAAAAAGCATACAAGTGGTTTTACCCGCTTCTAAGTCAAACCGACTGGACAAAGGAGGCCTTCCTCCTGCACAAGGCCGTAATCAGTGGTGCCGCAAGGACACGGTCATTATTCTCCACAAAAATGGCAGATCTTGCCAGGCCATTTTTGTTGAAGCCTGGCAATAGAAACCTATCGCCGCCAATACGATAGATCACGTATAATGGGAATCGGCAGTGATACCAGTGATCTAACGGGTGTGAGGCCCGCTTTCCCGAAGTGGATCGCCCTTAAAGGCCACCAAAGTTGAAAGTTGGCAATGATGCCGGCGACCCCACAGGCAACGCTCACCACCTCGAAGCGGATCATCTCCGACAGAGCGGCTACCAGCCTCACCTCAGAACGAATCATCTCGGATAAAAGGCTGCCAACAGCCTCTGGGACACGCATCCGTCGCCCCAAGTTGTTCCTCCTGCTTAAAAGTAAAGCTTCAACGGGGAAGCATAAGACAACTTTTCGGTCTCTTTCATCAAGATACAAGATCGGCGAGCATAGCCCACTGCAAGGCAAATCAGAACAGATTAGCAGTTAAGCACAGAAAAAATTGCAAATCAGAATTTTTTGGGTCAAAGCAATCCAATTTCAGTAAAAGCAGAGGATAAGCCTCGCCTGCACAGCACTGATGGGCTGGCTCAGCAAACGCCAAGTCCAAGCCTCGCCTATATGGCTAGCCAGACTGACCCCGTGGGATAGTCTTAGCTCCACCTATATGGCAAGACTGGCTCAACTATTGAAGAGACCAAGTCCCAAGTTCTGCCTGGGCAGCGGGCTTAACATGCAGTGATTTTTCTGGGAAGCTATGCCAAAATCCTTCTCTACAGATCAGTCAATTGCAAGATGAAGAACAAGGGAAGTTAATCCCTGAAGCAGCTGTTAAAGCTGAATTAAGGGAGATGAATTCCCTAAAATCGGTGAAGTCGTTGAATGATCAAGACTTACCGGTCCTTGGCGGGATAATGACCAGAGTGGGCATTCCCACTAGTTCAGAGATCTGAGTATCTCTTTCAAACCAAGAGAAGAGAAGAGAGGCAAAGCACTTCTCTTCAGAGGACCTCAAGTGTCCTATTTATAGGCCCCATGGCCTGAGCGCTGCCACCTCAAGCGTGAAAAAACGAGCGCATTTAAGGCATTTATTACGCCTTGAGAATAGGGACGGTTTTCCCTTGAAACCGTGTAAAGGAAGAAACGTCTCCCTCATAAAAGGCGCTTAAGGCGCCTTGAAGAAAGGGAATATACTCCCTCGAAAACGTGCAAATCGGAGAATATCTCCCTCGATCAGTACGAAGAAAGGAGTAATCCTCCTCGTAACCAGCCCACGGCAGTTGATCTCGGGAAAGCGACATGCCCTCCCAAGCGAACATATCTTCAGAAGCCCAGATGCGGGGCTACTAGCTGCGAAGCTACCCAGACGCGAGTCTACATGATTCCTCGGCGAATCTACATCCCAAAGCAGGATTCAAAGCGAAGCTGAACTCAACCATCATGGCGACGTTCATACTCCACACACCACCGATCAAAGCAGTTCAAAGTATTTCGAAGTCTGAGCCATTGCAGACTTTCGAAAACTTTGAAGGGGGTCTTGTTGACACTTAAAAAGACAAGATTCTTGTTGGTCCGAACAATGTCTAAACTTGTTGACATTTACAAAAGACAAGTGACAGACGAGCTGAAGACCAGTTTTCACCCATCTCCGAGGGACAAGGAAGCAACTTGGATTCCACTGATCCAGCAAGCAGACGGTGAACCCAGATTGTTTCTAAACAGACCTCAGCAGGTCTAAAGATGCTAGCACTTAGCATTGCATGAGCCCAAAGGGATAGCCTCGCTTGAGAGGCTAATATCACTCGACTTCGCCTTGAAGCCATTCAAAGCCTCGCCAGAAAGCTAACTCGCAAACTTCGCCACAGAGGACTTCCAGCTCCGCCAAAGGGTTTCTTTCGGACTTTGCCAGAAACCGTCTCTAGCTCCGCTACGAGCTCAATACGGGCAGCGCCACTATTGATCTGCTATGGTCAACCTTTGACCAATCAAATCTCCAGATGAGATCGGATCCAATCAGAACAAATCTAATTAAGGTCAAATCAGAGATCAAATTTGGCAGTTGATTGCCACAATCTCTTGACTCTTCTAAAACGAGTAAGAAGATCAAGGGAAAATCCTCCAACGATATGGAAAGGATCAAAACAGATCAAGAGGATCAACCGACCTGCCAATTCTAGCTCCGCAGAAGCTATCTTAGCCTCGCAGCAAGGCTACTTTCCAGATTTAAACAGATTTGATTCAATCTGTTTCCATATCTTCAAGGGATGATTATACCCTTGCTCTCCCTATAAATAGCCCACTAGGGGTACAAGGAGAGAGAGAGATCGATCAATCGAGAGAGAAGACTCCACAAGCAGAGACTTCTTCACGACGCACCGTGCGCTCTCGAATTCAGAGACCTTTTAGAGAATTGCTTTCTCTAACCAGGGTGTTGATACCCTAACATCGTCCTTCTTCTCAAGGAATCTCCGGAACCAGGTGAGAAGGAATTCCTTATTGAAGGCGATTTTGAGAAGCATCAAGAGGGTTCTACCAACCTTCTGTTCTCTGATTCCCCGAACCAGGCGAGAAGGGAATCTCATCGCTCGCATCGTCAAAGGGACAAAGTGGTCGCGCGCTGACCAGACTCCTATCGGCACACTTCTCCAGAATCTCTGAGGAGATCTACTTGTAATCTTTTTAAGAATACTTATAATTTAGCTCCTCAAACTTTTATTGTAAGTTTTCCCCCTTTGCAAACATAATGGAAAACAATCACAGGTGGAAGTTATATCATCTAGATGTCAAGTCAGCATTTCTCAATGGTATTCTTGAAGAAGAGGTGTATGTATAACAACCAGAAGGTTTTCTAGTAAAAGGGCAAGAAGACAAAGTATATCACCTAAAGAAAGCCTTGTACGGCTTAAAGCAGGCACCACGGGCATGGAATGCCCGATTTGATGGTTATCTTCATCAAAACGGCTTCACCAAATGTCCTTATGAGCATGCCATCTACATGAAGAGGAACCATCAAGGTGAATTTTTAATAATTTGCCTTTATGTTGATGACTTGTTATATACAGGAAGTTGCGCCGAGATGCTTGCTAAATTCAAGGTGGCGATGTTCAATGAATTTGAGATGACAGAAAATGGATTGATGTCCTACTTTCTTGGTATCGAAGTGAAGCAACAACAAGATGGGATATTTATATCTCAAAAGAAGTACATGAAGGAGATCTTGGAGAAATTCAAGATGAGTAACTGCAACCCAGTAAACACCCCAATAGCCACAGGAATGAAGCTATCAAGAGAAGGAATTGGAGATTTTGTAGACTCGACACTTTTCAAAAGTCTCGTCGGTAGCCTGAGGTACTTAACGATCACAAGGCCTGATATTGTCTACAGAGTCGGACTTGTGAGTCGCTATATGGAGACACCGAAGGAGTCTCATTGGCTAGCTGCAAAGAGAATTCTAAGGTATATCAAAGGCACACTCAACCTTGGTCTATTTTATACTTATGGTTAAACTGCAGAGTTAGTAGGCTATTCAGATAGCGACTGGGGAGGTGACCAAGATGAGAGGAAAAGCACTACTGGCTATGTCTTCTATCTTGGGTCAACTGCATTTTCATGGACATCAAAGAAGCAAGGAGTTGTGGCCTTATCTTCATGCGAAGTAGAGTATGTTGCAGCTTCATCTACTGTATGTGAAGCTATTTGGCTGCGGAACATTTTAAAGGAATTGGATCATCCACAAGAAGAAGCAACTGTAATATTTGTGGACAACAAATCAGCCATCCAACTTGCAAAGAACCCAGTACATCATGGGAGGAGCAAACATATAGATACACGGTTTCATTTTCTCAGAGACCGTGTAAAGCAGAAAACTGTGGAGCTAGAGTATTGTCATACCATGGAGCAAGTAGCAGATATTTTCATCAAGCCATTGCCTATTGAACCTTTCAGAAGGCTAAAAGAAATGCTCGGTATGAAAACATTTTGATTTGAGGGGGTGTGTTGGAATATCAAATAAAATTGTTTTTTTGGAAGATGATGAGTCATCAATCATCATCAAATTAGGAGTCCTCATCAAATTAGGAGTCATAATCAAATTAGGACTCATCATCAATTTGGAGGTTGCTATTCTTGAATTTGGAGGTTGCTATTCTTGTAAGTTTTGAAGCCTATAAAAGGCCATGTACCTCTTTGTTTTTTGTATCAAGCAATAAAGCAAGCAAGCAAGAAAGAAAAAAATTGCTCCCCTCTTAAAGTTTTAGATTATAGTATATTAGTCCGTAAACTAGTATACAACAACTGGGACGATCTTAATGCCCAGCCATCATGGCCTCCTGGGAGTCACTATACTCTCCTACCATCTTCTACTCCAGCAAGCCCTGGCCATCAAATCATTTCCGAGCCTGGATGGCTTGCAGGGCTCCAGCTCTCAAGTGGAGGCCCTTCGTCTCCCACCTTCAGCCTGGTCTCATCAAGTCTGTTCAGGTTTCACAAGGGGGGAATAGCGAGCGAAGGGTCTTCAAGGATGTGGACTCCAGGCCAGAGTGGGATGTGTTCGCCCACCATGCCCGGTGGACCGGACCCCAGAGATGTTCACATGTCAGATTGTGCAACAGATGAGTTTGCGTTTGGGAGTAGCAGCAACGGCAATCTGCCAGCCGGAGGGTTGGTGAAGCCATGGGAGGGGGAGAGGATACACGAGGAGTGTGGGTCGGACGAGCTGGAACTCACCCTCGGGAGCTCGAGGACTAGGGCCGGCGCATGCTGAAAGAGTGAGGAGACTATTATGACCATCATTCAGGTTTTAATTTTTTTTTTCTTTTCCTTTTTACATGGATTGCTAGCAGTTTTTTAGGGTCTCAATAGAGGGTTGGAGAGGGAGAGAGGAGGGGACCATTCCTATGGTTCTTGCAATGTAGCCTCCATCCTCTTTCAATTAACTGAGATGTTTCAATTATGTGAAAAGTTATGCAATGGAGGAGTTAACAGAGTAGAGGTAATTTCAATTATTTTTCTGAGAGGAAAGGGACAGGATAGCGAACAATGTGGTGTTATGGGCTATTCTTGTTGCTTCTTCATTTTTACAATTATCACACAAACACACACACACACACACATTCCTTCAATTTTTTCCAATTCAATCCAAAATTTTCAGTTTTCCTGGTCATTTTCATCCGCAGTGCTGAGAGAATGTGAATGGGTGTCTTTTACTGTGAATTCTGCATGCTGTTGCTTGAACTAAAGTGTACTGTGATTCAAACAGGTGCATGATAGTCTACAGTTTGCTTTTTGGACTCGATGATCTGTACTGTTTAATTAAATTACTTATCAGCAGTGATTTATTGTTTACTCACACCAAGATAAGAGGTGGGAGGATGATGCCAACCTTTGCTGGGAGTCAGTAAATTAAGATGTTCTAGGCAAATATGAGTACTTCAATGAAAAAGACATGGGAAACTAAGCATTGAGATATAAAATGGGTTATATATCTCCATGTCTTTACACCATTGCATTCTCCATGTCTTTACACCATTGCATGCATTCTTGTGAGGTGAAAATTTCATTTTGGTGAGTTTGAATTCAAAGACGAGATTCAGTAACAACAGTGATAAGCTCACGCTAATTCCGTTTTAAGTAAATAATCCTCCGGTCATCTGATCTCATAACAACAATTCCTAGCATACAAATAAAGCAGTGGGTCTTGCAAGCAGTAATAAAGCTTAACCACATTTTACAGAGTCCAGATTATAAATGTTGGCTTGCTACATCAACCAATTTCCCAGATCGATGATGAGCATTTGGAGACTGCTTTCTTTCCTCTTCATCAAACCAGTTGTGTGTGTGGAAAATGCACAGAGAAGCTTTGTACATGCAATTTTTTCTTTCCTCTTCAGAACCAAACCAGAGAAGCTTGGTGTGCACAGAGCTTAGTGGCGTCAAACTGAAATTGAATCTGCAGAGAAGGTAAAAGATTAGGCATGCGATAAGACAGCAAGAATTTCATTATGCTGTAAACAAAAAAAGAAAAAAAATTGAGATGATGACCATATGTGCCTTTGGCTCTGCAGCCTGAAGAAATGCAAATAGAAGTCAGATTAAATGGTTCCATCAAATTGACGAATCAATTAAATCAAAGAGTGTTAAATTTGATTTATATGATAAGATCAAGGAGGCACAGTAAAAAGATGATACAATGAGAATAATCCGAAAAAAGTGCAAAGAGGAGAAATCAAAGATTTTGTCATTGATGGCGATGTGTTAAGTTGGCACACCGATTATGAGTACCGCAAATAACTGAACTCAAGGAGGAAATCCTTAAAGAAGCTCACCGTACTCTATGCACATCACATCTGAGTAGCACCAAAATATATCAAGACCTACGGTTTAGCTTTCGATAGATGGAATAAAAAAAGATATAGCAGAGTTTGTACAAAACGATGTCTGATGCGTCAACAAGTCAAAATTGAGCATAAGAGATCCTCAGAATTATTGGTACCTCTACTAATTCCTGAATGAAAATGGAGCCATATCACCATGGATTTTGTCATCGGACTTCTTTGAACAACTTAAGGATTGGATGCCTTTGGGTTCAGATTAATTATCCAATAGATAAATTAACCCAAATATATCTATAAGAGATAGTCCGACCACATGGAGTATATAAGACCATTGCGTCAGAGCGAGATCCTCGGTTCCAATCAAGATTTTGAAAGAGTTTATCAGTAGTTATGGGTACTAAATTGCAACAAACTACAGTGGCACATCCTCAAACAGACGGACAGTCGGAGTGGGCTATTAAAGTGTTGGAAGATATGCTAAGAACATGTGTATTGGACTTTGGAGGATACTAGAATCAATACCTGCCATTAGTAGAATTTAATTACAATAATAGCTACTAGTCTACTATTGTATGCCCCCATTCAAAGCTTTTTGTATGGCCAAAGATGGAGATCTCCAATCTGCTGGGAAGAAATGTGAGACACGAGACTTTTTGGTCCGGACATGATTCAAGAAACAACCGAGAAGATCTGGATAATTCAGGAAAGAATGAAAACGGCACAAAGTAGATAGAAGACTTATGCATACCGACGTCGCAGGCCTCTGGAGTTCTCTGTTGGAGATAAAGTGTTCTTGAAAGTATCACCAATGAAAGAAATGGTATTTATCGGCAGGAAGAACAAGTTTGAGCTCGATACGACCGACTGAAATATTGGACAAGATCGGACCTGTTGCATATCGACTAGCCTTGCCCCTAGAATTGGAGAGGATTCATAATGTATTTCGTCTCTCCTAGTTCAGGAGATATATACGGGATCATAGTCATGTTATTTCATATCAACAGTTGCAGATTCAAGAAGACATATCATATATGAAAGAACCAGCGGAGAGTCTAGACCACAAGGTGAAATAATTGAGAAACAAATCAATCCCTCTGTTAAAGTACTATGGAGAAGTGAACAAATCAAGAAAGCTGCATGGGAATCAGAAAAAGAAATGCGAAAATCTTACTCTCATCTATTCCAAAGTACGCTAAGTTTCAAGGATGAAACTTTCTTGAAGGGGTAGAGCTGTAATGCTCAGTATTCTTTACCATGGATTAGTGTTCTAAGTTTTGATTTTGATTCATGGTATTATAATTAATGTTGTGAGCCTTGTGGTTACAATCTTGATATGATTAATTGAGATAACTAATTAATAATCCCTAACTTAATTATACACACAAGAGGATATGTATACTTAGTGGATGAGTTTGTGTATGTATATGTGTGTGCACGCGCGCGCGCACACACACACATGTATATGTATGGTTGTATATAATAATTGTATACAAGTTTTTATACCCTATTGTGTATTATACTTCACTACATCTCAAATTAAAAATCAAGGGGCAAAGGCTAGTCGGAGAGATGATGTGGCTTCGTCAAGGTTGTGGTGGTGAAACATGGTGTGATATGGGAACTTGACTTTCTAGGTGGCTTCATGAGATTAATTTTTACAAAGTTTTTTAAGGTGCAAATGAGAGAAAATATCTCATTCACACTAGCCCTTTCTCTCTTGACCTTCTTCTTTCTCACTCAAGTTCTTTTTCTCTCTAGCTTCGCCTCCCTCTCCCTCTCTTCTTGCTTTCTCTTTCAATCACGACTACAGCCGACAATAGGCTGGTGGCGGTTGGCGAAGGCCCATGCAGGCGGTAGTGGCTTGAAGGGAAGGCGCGGCTAGGAGGAGGTCAGCCAAGGCTCAAGCTCGCGCGGGATTCATCGGTGACGAGTGGTGCACGTGCTGGAGGGATTTTGTGTTGGATATTGTTTAATATCAAGGTGATTTCAGTCACAAATCAACTGAAAATTCAATTTAAAATAACAATAAAGTAAATTTTGATTTAAGTGTATTCTTGAATATGGGTGTATTCAGAGAATTTGACGGTTAATTGAACTCCAGTGATCGTCAGAATCGGAGAGTAATATAACTCTGATTTATAGTACTTGTGTGGAATGAGATGAGAATTTAACTAAGTGATGGCTAGTAACATGCATGAGGAATTGTGAATCTTAATTAAGATGGTGTTAAAAATACAAATTGATAGTTAGATTAACTACATTAATTTTAATCAAGTGGTGACGATTATAAAACCGATAATATTATAACTTAGTTTACAACTTGATTTATCTATACATACGTATGTCTGATGATTGTTTACAAACTGTAACATATACCGAACTTGTGAAATTGATGTGCATGTATCATGAACCCTAATCGAAAAATAGTACGTGGATATTAGGCCAGAATCAGATACTAGTATTGATAATTATAATGCCAGTAATAATAATTATAACTTGTTCACCGAGCATGTGATTAAGTTTGATACTTTTCCCGATAAATTGAACTTCATGGCATATACGAACTTGAAAATACATGAATATGATTGCGTGTAACACATTGGCATGTATGTGAATGAATAATACCATAAGAACTCTTAGTAATTATCCAATAACTGATAACAAATACTAATTGTGATCGTTGCATGATTTCTATGAATGTGAATGTGTGTAATATTTTTATATACATGCTTGTGTGCAATTGTATGAGGAAGGGACCGAGTAAGAGCCAGTTGTTGGCCCAAAGGCCTTCCACTCTAGTTTTGATGATGACTCACTCATGTAGTTATGTTTACTAATAATCTTGTGATTCTAAGTTACAGATCATTAGCAAAGATATTAGTTAATGATTAGCTTCAACAAGGAGTTTAGAAGCTTATCATGGTGATTCCAGGGCTCAAGCTTCAAGATCTACCTTGCATAGCTCATGGATGGAGTTTGTGGATCGAGTCAACTTGGAGATGAAGATCGTCAAGAAGACTTAGGTATCCATAGTTTAGTTTAGTGTGTTTTAGATCTATATGTAAAGCTTAGTATAGTTGATATGCTCAAGTGCACAATACACACACATTTCATGTTTTTGATTGAATCAGTTTTGGATGCATATATCGGGTTTTGGATTTGAACCAGTTTTAGTTCTATTGATCTGCTTGACACCCTTCTATTGTTATTATCATAACTTTTTATTTTTATATTCAAATAACATGATTTAATTTGCATTTAAAATATAACTTTCAGATCTAAATTTCTTATTTATTAACCATTTTCAGATTCTAATTTTAAAGTTGTCAAATATTTGGTTGAAATCTGTTCTTGTTCTGAAAACAGATTACAGTTTCTGTTTTGACATCATTCAGTGTTTTATTGATATCTTTCACATCCAAACAGATATTGATTTGATTTAAGTTGCATTAGAAAGTAGACTTCAATATCTACAACTTCATCCTATATACTTATTCCCAAATTCGAACTTTTTGACCTCAAATATGTGCTCCAATATGACCTATTTTGCTGCCTGCCAGGCTGGGCCGGTCGACAAGTCCGGTCGACCGTGCCTCACGGACGGTCGACCGGCCGGTCGACCGGACGTGCACGGTTTCGTGCACGTCGGCTGTTTCTGTAAACGGTCGACCGTGCGGTCGACCGACTGTAAGCAGATTGGTCTCTGTTTGTCTGGGTCGACCGCCAGGTCGACCGGCAGCTGTCAACGGCTATTTTTTGACCGTTGGACGGTCGACCGGGCGGTCGACCGCCAGGCCAGTCAGGCTGTCACATCAGCCTAACGGCTAGTTTTTCCTAGGGCCTATATATACCTCATTTCTCTATTGTTTTGGCTAAGATTTTAAGAGCTCATTTTCACCCATTCTCTGGTTTTAAAAAGAAGTTTTCAAAAGAGTTTTTAGTGCTAAAAAGATTTATTCTTTTTTGTTTTAGGTTTTTGGAAAAATCAAAGATATTGGGAGATTTATCTTGTTCTTCATTTCTATCATTTACAAAGGATTTTTCCCAAGTATTTTTCTTTGATTTCTTGATTTCCAAACACCTAGTTTCCACACTTGAGCTATCATACTATCATAATCTATTAGGATCTTGTTTTTGTGGAAAAAGAAAAAGGAAAGAGGTTTGTGGTTGAAAGAGACCACTTATTGTAAACCCTTGATTTCTTGTTGCTCCCTCTTTGGTAGAGGTTGAGGTTGTGTAATTGGGTTGTTGGTTTGCTCCCTCTTAGGTAGAGGTGGAGATTGGTGTTTGCTCCCTCTTGGTGAGGTGGAGTTGGTTGTTGGTTTGTATCCCTCTAGAGTGAGGTGGATTGCTTGTTGTATTGGCTACGGGCCTACCCCTCGGTTGTGAGGTGGTTGTTTGAGAGAGGAGTTTGGTACTCCTTGTGTTGTAACAAATCCTCTTTGGTAGAGGTTCCCTTGGTGAGAGATAGTGGATTAGAAATCCTACACGGTGGTGTAGGCGGGGATGTAGAGCTAGGGGCTCGAACCTCGAAACATATCTTGGTCTTTGCGATTGATCCAATATCTCTCAACTCTTACTCTCTTTACTTTGTGCAAGCATCATTTCATTCAAGCATCATTCTTTCATTGCATACATATCTTATACATTGCTTGTGTTGCCTTGCATCTTTTATATTGCAATTCATTCTTATATGCTTGGCTTGATTGTGTGTGCACATATTTCATATTGCTTGTGTGTGTGCCTAACTTATACTTATCCAACAAGAGCTTCACATAGCACCTCAACCCATTTCAAGGGGAATCAAGAGGAGTTAGTCCAGAGCCCTTCACGGGGAATTCGGCTACACTTGTTGTATTGTATTAAGTTTGTGCAACATTTGCATTAGCTTCCGCATTTAGAGCATTTAGTTTCTAGATTAGCACTTACACCTATTCACCCCCCCTCTAGGTGTATTTCAATTGGTATCAGAGCTAGTGCTCCTGATATTAGGCTTAACATCCTAGGAGTGAGATCCATTTGCTTGCTAATCTTTCATTTGCATTTGCTTGTTTGCATACATATAGTTTACCATGGACTTCATGACCCCACCTAACTTTGACCCTTCCAACATTGACATTTGGAAGTATAGGATGTCCATGTATTTGAAAACCCTAGGCTTGCATGTCTTTCTTGCCGCTACCAAGAAATGCTATCTTGGTAATGGTAATCATATAGGGGCCAATGTACAAGCCCTTGAGGCTATTAGAAGCACTTTACCTAAAGATTATCTTATGCGTGTTTCTAATATTGATTCCGCTTTTGCAGTGTGGAATCTATTGTCAACAACAACCACCACCTCCGAGCTTCAAGTGCAAATCCAAAAGGAAGAGGAATCTAGTGGAGAATTTGAATCACAATGCTTCATGGTCCAAGGGAATGACTCCCTTGAGGTACAATCGGAAACCCACTTAGATAGTGATGATTGCTCTAGTTCTTCATGTGATAATCTTGATGCCCATGCTTTGAATGAAGAACTTTCTATTGTATGTGAAAAATTGATTGAAAAATACAAGATTTTGAAAAAGGAAAGTCTAGACATTGAAAAAGAAAATAAAAGTTTGCATTCTAAACTTGACAATGTTTTGCAAGAGAAGGTTGAGGTCTATAATGAAAGGGATTCATTGAGATCTCAATTAGAATTTGCATTAAAAGAAAATAAATTTTTGAAAAATAAAAATGATTGTGAAATACTTTTGAAGAAAAATGAAAACTTGACTTCAAAAGTAGATTTTATTTTAAAAGAGAATGTTGCTTTGAAAAATAAGATTATTTCTATTTCAAATGATTTGGATGTTTGTTTAGAGAAAAATATTGTTTTACAAAATAAGATTGATGCACATATTTGCCATGCTAGGGTAGTTCCATCACCTAATGCATGTACCTCTTCTTCTAAAATCAATGATGATATTTGTTTGCTTAAGAAGAGTGTAGATTGTTTGGGCTCCACTTTGAGCCAATGTGTAGAAGGGCATACACGTTTGGAATCCTTGTTTTGAAAGAAACAAATTTCATCTATTCATGCACACCCTCCACGGCATACACATGCTTCCCACGAACACCATCACACGTATGCTCATGTGTACACTTGTACACATTGTGGTCGTAAGGGCTATCTTGTTAAATTTTGCTATGATAGATTACATACTCCTAATTTAGCAAAGAATTTTGTTTGGGTTAGAAATGAGACTAACCCCCATGGACCCAAAAGACAATGGGTACCAAAGACCACCCCTCCTATTTTCGATGTAGGTGTGGGCTCTCACATGACGTGAGAGTGATGACACCTTGGAGTGAATGCGTTCCGAGCTTCATGGAAATCAATTGGATGCATCACTTTCAAGGGAAGTTTGGTGGAAAGGACCACCATGTTTTGGAGACAAGGAGAGTTGCCTTCTAGGGTTTGGTAACAATTCCTAACTCCTTATTATTGTTTACATGCTTTCATATTCATTTGTTTTATAGCATGTTTTCATTGTCTATGGATTAGTGTGTAAATGCCATGTTTATTAGATCCTTGACATACATGTATAGTATTTGAGACACACATGCTTATATAAACTCATATTTAGTGTTCTCACCTTTTGTTTAGCTATAATGTACATCATGAATCAAATACATGTGAATTTACATAGTAATCATGTTTTAGTTTTCTCATGATGATTTTTTGTTGTTTTATGCTTTATGTGGTATAAACTAGTTTAGATGTAGATTTTATCAAAACTTGCATGTATGCATGTACACATAGTGAGAACAAATTGACTTTTATATGTTTGCACTTCATGCTCATTTGTACCCACTATATGCACATGTATAAGCTAGTTTTGATGATTCCTTCATTTATACTTGCTATGCCTATTTTCATGTTTTTACTTCATGTATATGTATTTTGAATTCAAATCTAATAAATATACATGTATACCCATGAGTCTTTTGCCTTCATGCAAATACTTTTAATAGACTCGTTTACGGTTGGGATATGTATGTATATTGTTAAATTTGGATGAATCATACATATACCTAGAAGTTTGATAAAAGAATTTTTGATGAATCTTTGCTTGTTTTATATAGCAAAATAATATTCGTGTTTGTTTTGATACTTCATATTTTGAATATATGTTTAGATGTTAGTTTTCATTAAGACTAGGATTTATATTTGTACATATGATGGGCTACAAATAAATCTATATATGTTTGGGATTGAATGCTTGTTTGTTCCCATTAGATGTGCTAGTATAGTCTAGTTTTGATGATTCATACATTTTAAACTTGTATTCCATTTTTGGTATTTGTTTTTATGATTATGAGTTTTCATTTCATGTATATGTGTATTTTGCCAAACTTGAAGATATACATGTATACCCCTTGAGTCATTTGCCTTTCATGCAAATATCTATTATGGACTCAAAGTGTGTTTAAGGGATATGTATGTATACTTCTTGTGTTGACAAATCATACATATACCTTGAAAAGAATTGGTATCAAATTGTTTTAATGAAAAGCTAAATTTTCATACTTTTCATGCTTTTCATGTTTTCTTTGAATTGGTATTTAAACTTCATGTATATGTTTACCTTGTCCAAACTATTAGATATACATGAATATCCTTTTTGAGCCACGTGCCTTCATGCATATATCCTTGTGGACTCGTTTGTATCTTGGATATGTATGTATACTTTGGTTTGTATTAGACATACATATGCCTTGAAGATTAAATAATATTAATTTTTAGTTTTCTTGTTTAAAGGAATAATTGAACTTAATTGAACAAATTTTCATGATTGTGATCTCCATACTTGACTTGTACACTCACATTTATTATTTGCTCATGTTTTGTTTTCATGAGACATTTTTATGCTTAATTGGATTAGAGTGTTGATTATCATGTGGATTTCATTTTTATGAAAAATGATTTGTATTTATTCCTTACTTGAAGGATTTCGTACTAGTTAACAAAACTTTTCATTTTAACTAGTTCGTATTCTTCGTTATAATATGAGATATACACTTGACCCTATTCTTTCAATTGGTATCATTGAACACTTTCAATTGGTATCAATTTTTGATCTTTTTGTATACTCATATATGTTTTGTATATGTATGCTTACTCTTTCAAGAATATCAATGTCAATTGGTATCTAATTTTCATACGTATATATACTTGTTTATGCTAAGCTTGAAAAAATTTCTATTGTTTGATTTGTTTTCAATTGGTATCTTAACAAGCTTATGCATATGTTTAGTTGGTATTTCATAAAGGGGGAGAAAATTTGATGTTGTCTTTCAATTGGTATTTGATTTCCACTCCCTTGCTTTATGTTAAAATATAGTTTCAAATTGGTATCATATGTTTAAAGAACACATTTCTCTTAATGATATCAAGATGTTTATGTTAAATGTTTTAAATTGGTATCTCAAAATTTTGTTTAAGAAAAACATATTTATTTTATATTGCCTATATGTGTATAAATTCATGTTGAGTGTATCTTGTATTGAAGAGCTTGACAACTCTTCCTTATGTGGTACACGTGTGTAGGGGGAGCTTCACATCTCCTTTTATGCATTACATATTTTGTGTTATGTGAATTAGGGCGTGTCTTCCTTTCTTCATGTAACTCATATATGTAGGGGAGTTAACTTAGCGTCTTCCTCTTCATAAATGAATATTGCATATATTATTTTGTGATATATGTTTTATTTCATTTGGTATCAATATGCACCTTATTGTCATATCTTGAATTGGTATCATATTTGTTTTGATTACCCCTTCTTGATCTTTTTGTTTCTGACAAAAAGGGGGAGAAAGTATCAATATGTTTTATGCTCTTACCCCTTTGTTGATGATTGACAAAAAGGGGGAGAAATATTTGTGTTTTGTTTATATGCATGCTTACATTTTTGCATATATGATGTTTATGATGTTTTAATTGGTATCTAGAACACGTTTTTATTTTGAATATGTCATTGGTATCTAGAGCACCATGTTTATATGCATTGTCATTCATTGCATATTTATTGTTTATTTGCTTATGCATTAGTTAAGGGGGAGCTTCTTTGAAGCTTAACTTTAATCCATGCATATATAACTCCATGAGTTTTGTCATCATCAAAAAGGGGGAGATTGTTGGCCCAAAGGCCTTCCACTCTAGTTTTGATGATGACTCACTCATGTAGTTATGTTTACTAATAATCTTGTGATTCTAAGTTACAGATCATTAGCAAAGATATTAGTTAATGATTAGCTTCAACAAGGAGTTTAGAAGCTTATCATGGTGATTCCAGGGCTCAAGCTTCAAGATCTACCTTGCATAGCTCATGGATGGAGTTTGTGGATCGAGTCAACTTGGAGATGAAGATCGTCAAGAAGACTTAGGTATCCATAGTTTAGTTTAGTGTGTTTTAGATCTATTTGTAAAGCTTAGTATAGTTGATATGCTCAAGTGCACAATACACACACATTTCATGTTTTTGATTGAATCAGTTTTGGATGCATATATCGGGTTTTGGATTTGAACCAGTTTTAGTTCTATGGATCTGCTTGACACCCTTCTATAGTTATTATCATAACTTTTTATTTTTATATTCAAATAACATGATTTAACTTGCATTTAAAATATAACTTTCAGATTAAATTTCTTATTTATTAACCATTTTCAGATTCTAATTTTAAAGTTGTCAAATATTTGGTTGAAATCTGTTCTTGTTCTGAAAACAGATTACAGTTTCTGTTTTGACATCATTCAGTGTTTTATTGATATCTTTCACATCCAAACTGATATTGATTTGATTTAAGTTGAATTAGAAAGTAGACTTCAATATCTACAACTTCATCCTATATACTTATTCCCAAATTCGAACGTTTTAGACCTCAAATATGTGCTCCAATATGACCTATTTTGCTGCCTGCCAGGCTGGGCCGGTCGACAAGTCCGGTCGACCGTGCCTCACGGACGGTCGACCGGCCGGTCGACCGGACGTGCACGGTTTCGTGCACGTCGGCTGTTTCTGTAGACGGTCGACCGTGCGGTCGACCGACTATAAGAAGATTGGTCTCTGTTTGTCTGGGTCGACCGCCAGCTGTCAACGGCTATTTTTTGACCGTTAGACGGTCGACCGGGCGGTCGACCGCCAGGCCAGTCAGGCTGCCACATCAGCCTAACGGCTAGTTTTTCCTAGGGGCTATATATACCCCATTTCTCCATTGTTTTGGCTAAGATTTTAAGAGCTCATTTTCACCCATTCTCTGGTTTTAAAAAGAAGTTTTCAAAAGAGTTTTTAGTGCTAAAAAGATTTATTCTTTTTTGTTTTAGGTTTTTGGAAAAATCAAAGATATTGGGAGATTTATCTTGTTCTTCATTTCTATCATTTACAAAGGATTTTTCCCAAGTATTTTTCTTTGATTTCTTGATTTTCAAACACCTAGTTTTCACACTTGAGCTATCATACTATCCTAATCTATTAGGATCTTGTTTTTGTAGAAAAAGAAAAAGGAAAGAGGTTTGTGGTTGAAAGAGACCACTTATTGTAAACCCTTGATTTCTTGGTTGCTCCCTCTTTGGTAGAGGTTGAGGTTGTGTAATTGGGTTGTTGGTTTGCTCCCTCTTAGGTAGAGGTGGAGATTGGTGTTTGCTCCCTCTTGGTGAGGTGGAGTTGGTTGTTGGTTTGTATCCCTCTAGAGTGAGGTGGATTGCTTGTTGTATTGGCTACGGGCCTACCCCTCGGTTGTGAGGTGGTTGTTTGAGAGAGGAGTTTGGTACTCCTTGTGTTGTAACAAATCCTCTTTGGTAGAGGTTCCCTTGGTGAGAGATAGTGGATTAGAAATCCTACACGGTGGTGTAGGCGGGGATGTAGAGTTAGGGGCTCGAACCTCGAAACATATCTTGGTCTTTGCGATTGATCCAATATCTCTCAACTCTTACTCTCTTTACTTTGTGCAAGCATCATTTCATTCAAGCATCATTCTTTCATTGCATACATATCTTATACATTGCTTGTGTTGCCTTGCATCTTTTATATTGCAATTCATTCTTATATGCTTGGCTTGATTGTGTGTGCACATATTTCATATTGCTTGTGTGTGTGCCTAACTTATACTCATCCAACAAGAGCTTCACATAGCACCTCAACCCATTTCAAGGGGAATCAAGAGGAGTTAGTCCAGAGCCCTTCACGGGGAATTCGGCTACACTTGTTGTATTGTATTAAGTTTGTGCAACATTTGCATTAGCTTCCGCATTTAGAGCATTTAGTTTCTAGATTAGCACTTACACCTATTCACCCCCCCTCTAGGTGTATTTCACCAGTGGTAGGAGAAGATGGGGTACTTCGTATGTTATATATGTTAACACGTGAATACATATTGAACGAAGGGCTGTACGAGAGCCGGTAGCAGGAGAAGATGATGTTTTATTTTATTATATTTTAGGAGGAAGAGGCCGGGCGGGAACCAGCAGCGGGGCAAGACGTTGAAAACTCAATCAATAAATGTGATTTGTAGATTGTGTGCATTCTTATTATAATAAGAATTATTTATTGTGTAATCATTGAACATATTATTATGATTACAGAGTCATATGAGCTTGATATCGTGATGCATGAATCACTTTTATGTACTAAACGAGCACGGTATGTGATCGGTGCTTCAGTAACAATGAATATGATGAGATATGAAATTGTATCATGTGGTTATGACATCTATTTTTTAGGAAAGATAAAAGAAGATAGGGTAAGAGGTCAAGGGTTAAGAACTGATAGAGAACTGAATGATCTATACAATTAAGAACTAATCTAAAAGATCTGAAGCGAACTGATCTAAGAGATCGAAAGCCGGATGTTAATTAAGAATGCATTTATGTTGGTTTAATTTGGAGTTCTACTTTACTCATTGAGCTATCAAGCTCACTCCGCTGTTATTAACTCTCCTTTTCAGGTTATGACAAGGGTACTGATTTAGCTTAAGACCTTACGAGCAACAAGGAGGATTCATATAGCATTTTGTTAAGCACTCATGTCCTCTCTATTAAATTGTCTCTTTTGTACAAGTAATGACAATGTTTGTGTTTTGGCGTATAAATGTGTGGATGGTCGATGGTGGTATAAGTAGTATATATGCCAGTTCTGTATTTGTGTTGGTTTGATATTTGAATGATGTTCTTTTCGAGGTGATGTGAGTTCTAGAATATCTGATTTTCATGATTAAGTGATGTATTTTCTAGAATTGATAAGTAGGCTGGTGTTGACCGATATTAGATGTTGTATCAAGATAAACTCCATATTATAGAGGAGATACTGCCAAAATCATCGGTAATTATCAGAACAATTATGTCTAACAGTTAATGATTATGATAATTCAGTATTTAAAAACTGAGACTGTTACAAGATGAGGCCTTTGTCACCTTGGTACTGGTGGAATGCACGAGGACCCCCTATCCTTTGAATGTTGGGGACATCGTACGGATATGAAAATGATTTTCCTTTATTAAAAGGGCACACAACTACTCAGTTAAAGGGCTCATATCAACTATGCTTTCAAATTAGAGGCTTAAGCTAAAATCTCCTTTAATCAAAATCAATTGAAGAGAGGGTTTTCTCCGTGATTTATATAGAAACTTTGTTTGTCCGTCCGTCTTCATCCGTGTGGGCGCGAGAGAGAGAGATAGAGAGGGAGAAAGAGCATCGACGACAGTGATGCGCGAGAGAGGAAGAGAGATAAGCCTCCTCCTTCTTCTTCCTCTCTCACCTCACCCTTTCCTTCTTCTACCTTCTTCCTCCCCCCTCCTTCTTCGCCACTCGGCGGCGACTGATCGGTCGGTTTTCCATTACTGACAATGGTATACTAGTTATCAAAACCGACTGATCAAAGCGAGAAAGGTTTCTCCCGTGACTCTTATATGAAATTTGTCCGTCCGTCCGTCCCCAGTTTTCGTCCGCGAGAGGAAGAGAGCTCTCCTGTCGCCGCTCCCCTTTTCTCTCTCCCCTCCGCTCCTCTTCCCTCCCCATTCTCTTCCTTCCACCACTACCCTCTCCTTCTCTCCCCTCTCTCTCTTTCCTTCTCATCCCCCATCTACTTTGCCGCCGGTCGGTTTCTCACGCCGGCGGTATTCTAGTCTTCTAGATATTACCTCTCTCCCTATTTCGCACCTTTACAATAAAATGACAGAAATCGAAAACAAGCTCAGAGAAGATTTAGGATCAGGGAAAGGATCATATTTTACATTCCAGTCTTTCTTTTGTTCTTCAACGTTCCTTGCTGCCTGCATCCTCCCCCTGCCCCACTCCCCAGTAATCTTTTTTTTAGAAAAAAAGAAAAAGGAAAAAAAAGTAATAGAAACGCACATCGTTTCATAATTTTGCCGCGGTCTCTGCGCAACAAAAATATAACAAAAACCCAACAAAAACTCGATTCGATTTCAATGGAACCCCAAAATTCTGACGACTAAGAAGAGGAATCGTCCTCTTCATCGTCGTCGGAGACCACGACGACCAATCCGCGGCCAAATCTCCGCCGGGAGCCCTCGTTCTGTCGCTGGTGCGGCGACGACGGCGGATCCGCCCATGTTAGGCCACTCGCCCACCGTGTCGTTCGGTGGAATCTCCATTGAGGTGGAGGATTTTGAGCTTCCCTTGCTCCCCCGCGACGCGAGCGACACGCAGCAGAGAACCAGCTACTTCCGTCAGCGGGGCACCGTCGCGGAGCTGAAGGACCGGCGGCACGGCCGCTTCGACGTCGAGGGCGGCGGGGGCTCCACCCGAGAGATTCGCGGGCGAAGCCCGATTCGCTGGAGCACTCCGCGCACGGGCACCAACCGCACTCGGCCGTCACCGTGCTCAAGGCCGCCTTCTACATTTTGGTCTGGTACACGTTTAGCACTTGCTTGACACTGTGAGTCTCTTGATTCTCGAAATTTGACGAGTTTGCTTGATTTGACAATTTTCTGATACTGGATTGTGGTGGAGATTTTTTTGGTTTAGGTGTAATAAGGCATTGTTAGGGAATAAATTAGGGAAATTTCCGGCTCCTTTGTTGATGAATACGGTCCATTTCACGCTGCAAGCAGTCTTGTCCAAGGCCATTGGGTGCTTTCAGCATTGAGGAGGAGCGGATGGAGGTTTTCCGATGACTTGGATGGATTACTTCACTAAAGGTAGATGTTTTTATGCTCGAGTGAAACAAATTTTCTTCTCTTAACGTGTGAAGCTCAAAATTGGGTCATTTGGATACGTTTATTATGAATTGCTTGAACATTAAAAATTTTTCCTCCACCTTGTTGACCAGTTGGAATATCCTACACAAAAAAGATACGCATTACCATTTCCAAACATACCTTATGATGGTTGTCAAGTAACGAGTAAAATGTTTGTTGTCGGTTATTAAGAGGGCACTATTTGGATGGTTGGAGATTGTATTGTGAATTACCATTTATAACAAACTTTTCCAAATCCTTCTTATGATATGTGTTTGTGTCAATTTAAGCACACTAGTCTTCTTTCCAGTTCTCTCAATATCTGGTTTATAACTTATTTGGATGCTTTTGTTCCCTACCAACATAAGTCCCTAACATCTCCTTTTTACTCAAAAAAACATCTCCCATTCACTCAAAGAATATCTCCTATTGACTAAGAGCCTCAATAACTTCATTATAATTTATAGACTAATTTCTTTGCCAATGAACTGTCTTAATTATCTCTTTTAGTAACAATGTCGTTAATTTTCAGTTGTTCTAATGCAAGTCTCTGTCTGAAGTTATTTTCTAAAATACATGTACTTTGTCCTCTTCTATGTCACATAGCGAGATTCACGATAGCTCATATGATTTTGTATGCTGCCTTTTCTCGTCAAGAGGGTGATATAGTTCAACTCCAGCCGTATTTTCCTAGTTTTGGGATCCCAATTTATTAATTACTTGTATGTTTTCAAGCCATTTTCTAGCCCATATGTTTTTACATGCTTTGTGCTGTAGTAACTGGATGTCAATAGCTGGCTGTGTTATCTGGAATTCTGTGCTTTAGGCATCAACTATGAAAAGAATTCTAATTCAATATCTGTTCATGATATGGTCCAAGTCTTCAACTGCAAAGAGTATATATAAGTTCACAAGTTGGAGTTATGTTATATCCTCAATAACCATTATGTACCTTATGATGGACTAGTTATGAATCAAATTTGCCACAAATAGAGATAATCCTGATTTCTTGTAAACCTAAGATAGTTTTGTAAATCATCCAACCCTCAATCCCCCAACCCTTGTGTGCACTATAACATATTAGATTTCCTGGCAGGCCCTTTTGTTTGAATGGAACTAAAACCCCTGTTTTAAATATCGGCCGATATGGCCGAGATATCGTCCGATATCTCTTTTTTTGGCCTGCTGCCGATACGATATGGGAAAATCGTTCGCCATATCGTTTGCAGCAAAAAACGGCCGATATTTGAAATATAGGCCTATAAATTACCCGATATTGGCCGATAAATCGTCCGATATATCACCCGTATTAAATAACTTATTTATTGCACGACTGCGTGCAAATATATATTATTTTTTTACTGTCTCTACAAGCATATTACATCATTTTTATTAGGTAGATGATATGTATGACTCTAAACCAACTCTTCATTATCAATATTTCATTATATTATAGTGTCTAATATGAACGCCTAATATGCGCGCGTATCCCTGATATCTCCCTTGATATCCGATATCCGATATGAAAAACCCCCATCCGATATGATTTCAATATCCGATATTTAGAACCTTGACTAAAACTCATCAAACTCCAATTTCAGAGTTTGGCCCAAGTCACCCCACCCTGATTTGGTTTATTCTAGTTGAGGAATTTCAATTTCATGTGTTCCAATTGCCTCTGCTGGCTTAAGTGGGAAAGGATTGGGTGGCGCGGAAGTCTAGCTCCAAGTTTTAATATAAGCCAAATGTAGAATTCCACCATGTTTTCTTTAGAAGTGGTAAAGTAGATTCACTCTTAAAATGAGAAATTCCAATCCCCAAAGTTAAGGGGCTCATAACCGCACCTTAGATATTGAAAGGTAATTATACACGTATTTATATGTATGATTCTATATAAAGCAACACTAACTATACAAATCCTGACATATCCAACCTAAAACAAATTTATGTCCAACAATTTCAACATCAAACCAAACAACATGTGTTGGACTTGCAGTTCCATAAATCTCAACTCTAAGAATTAGAAATCTACATGGATCCACAATACTATGAAATTGAAAGGATTTTTTCCCTTCAAATTTGTCTTGTTAGAATGTGTATTAGAGTACTCTTATAATAAGCAAGTCATTGTAGGGCATTCTAGTCATTTTGTTTACATTTAAACCAAGTTGGTCCACCATCTAAGAGTTAGAGATGAAACCAATTCACCCAAACCGGTGCATCTTCGCTTCTCTCTTCTTATTTTTTTGTGGTACCACAGAGCCATTATGGGGCACCGTCTGGTCTTAGGCCATGTACTCCAAGCACCATTGGAATCAGGGGCTGCTCCAACTTTTTAGAGTTTGACATATTTGCATCACATGTGGTCCACGATTGTTTTGTGATTCTGGTCTTCAAATATAAGAAACTGTTATGAAACAATGACTGCCAGCCTTACTGTGCAGTA
Source organism: Agave tequilana (assembly GCA_038442645.1). Taxonomy (NCBI): domain Eukaryota; kingdom Viridiplantae; phylum Streptophyta; class Magnoliopsida; order Asparagales; family Asparagaceae; genus Agave; species Agave tequilana. Next base: position 45,477 of record JAVJIF010027720.1, on the reverse strand, counting down.
TTAATGATTTTACTATGCGATGACGCAAGCACGATGCAAGCATGCATAGTGACTGCATAGTAGTGACTGCATAGTACCACAAATTTTTTTCTATAAATAGGTCTTTTCTGATTCATTTTAATATACACTTTAGAAATCAATAAGAATTCCTACTTCTACTATGTCTCTAGAATTCTCTGTTTCGGTGTTATAATTTCTCAGGTTTTACAACACGTTATCAGCACGAGCGTTCTAGTTCTGTCACCAGCCTCTACCTCCGTCAGCTTAGGAAAAAGTTCTATCACAAGCCTCTACCTCTATCAGCTTAAAGTAAAAGTCTTTTCTGATACATTTCTTGTCCTTGGCTTGATCATTTTTCTTCTGAGGAGAAAAAAAGAGAGAGAGTATGAAGATGAGTTTGATATGATAACAGGAATTCCTACAAGATTTTCCTTTGAGGAGCTGAAGGTTGCAACTGAAAACTTTTGCAGGAAGCTTGGAGAAGGCGGATTTGGTTCTGTATTTGAGGGGACGCTAAGAGATGGCACGAAAGTTGCAGTGAAGCGGTTAGATGGTGTCGGGCAAGGGAAAAAGGAGTTCTTGGCTGAGGTCGAAACAATTGGTAGCATTCATCACATCTATCTGGTGCGGTTGATTGGGTTTTGTGCTGAGAAATCATACAGGCTTTTGGTTTATGAGTATGTGCAATGGATCGCTTGATAAGTGGATCTTCTACAAAGATCATGAAAATGCTCTTGATTGGCAGACAAGGCGCAGGATTATAACTGATATAGCCAAGGGATTGTCCTATCTCCATGAAGAATGCCGGCAAAAGATTGTGCATTTAGACATTAAGCCGCAAAATATACTCCTAGATCAAGAGTTCAATGCCAAAGTTTCTGATTTTGGGTTATCTAAGCTAATTGATCGGAATCAGACTCAGGTAATAACGAGAATGAGAGGAACACCTGGTTATTTAGCCCCGGAATGGCTAACATCACTGATTACAGAGAAAGCTGATGTGTATAGTTTCGGTGTTGTGGTAATGGAAATTGTATGCGGAAGAAAGAATTTGGACTATGCCCTGCCAGAAGAATGTTTCCATTTAATTAGCCTTTTTCAAGATAAGGTCAAAGAAAATAGATTATCAGATGTAATCGACAGTCACAGTACAGATATGCAGCAAAATGTGACTGAAATTGTCGAGATAATGAAACTTGCAATGTGGTGTTTACAGAGCGACAGCAATAAGAGACCTTCTATGTCAGCAGTGGTGAAAGTTTTAGAAGGTTCGATAAATGTCGCGTCTGACATAGACTATGAATTCTCTGCTCCAGCTCCTTTTGTGTCTCAAAATGCAAATAATGATGCAACACCTTCACCTTCGGCATGGATTTTGTCGGGACCAAGATGAAAGTGTAATAATATTCACTTAGGTACTCTCCTTCATTTTCTTTTGTTCTGTAAACCTTGAAGAGCATGAAGTCTTTTTCATTCAGTTGTCTGTATTTATCAAAAATATTGCAATACAAGCTCTCGTTTCATGCTTTTGTTTGTGGATTATTGTGGTTTTATGTTTCCTCAAGGGGGAGAGAGTATGTATATTTGATGTCCTATTTGTTTGGTTTCAAGAAATCAATTTGATCTTAATGATGGACATGAATTTAGCAGTGCACACATTTTCCCACAGATGTAGCACTCAGAATATTCCGAACATGTGCCTGTAAGTGTACTTCTACTGGGGGTAGGAAGGGAGAAAAACTAAATAAGACAAACTTAAAAAATAATTATCGGTTCCTTATGATATAACTCAATAATAAATTTTGATATTTGATCTTAGTCCCTCACAAATTACTATTTTGATTTCAACACTTCATTGAAATGTTTTCGTGCTTATTTTCCATCTTTATCCTGAATTTTACGGTCGTACTCTGCACTAACCTAATCCAGATGGATATTGAGCAGAACGAAATTGTTGAAGAAGGCTATGTTGATCAAGGGGGGAAAAAGCCTAAAATCTCTTTTGGGTCTTAGAAAAATGTCTATTCATAGAATCACAATTACTCTTGCACTATGTGTGTGATATTATAAAGTTCATTCCATGACGCAGCAAATCCGCACTCAAACTATATGAACATATAATGCCTCCAATTCTTGATTTATAGATAGTTAATGTAGCTTTATTGAGAGACAAACAAGAGATCAGAAATATAGGTCTGACGTGAGTACATAGTGATTGTATCAAACTAAAAAGCCTACAGTTTATATATATATATATATATATATATATATATATATATATATATATATATATATATATATATATATATATATATATATATATATATATATATATATATATATTATATATATATATAGTTTCAGTTAACTGAACTGATAGACAATCAGAGTTCAAATATATAGAGGTCTGAAATGAGTGATTGTATCTCATTTCGTGATCATAAAAGTTCATAAAAGTATGAAAACAAACATATGAAATAACATTAGGAATAAATATTACCTGCTAGTAAATATCAACTTTCATCTTGGTCCGGATAAAAGCCATGCTGATGGTGGAGCTGAAGCACCCAAATTATCAGCATTCTCTTGCTCTTGGTGAGGCAGAAAAGTAAAATTGTACTCGATATTGGTCTCCACATTTTGCGAGTCCTCTAAAACCTTCACCACTGTCGACATTTTAGGCCTTCTAGTACTGTTAATTTGCAAACACCACATTGCCAGTCTCATCATCTAGAGCAGTGTTTTAAAAAACCCGTTTTATAACCCGTTATAACTCGTTATATAACATAACGCTGACCAATCGTTATGTAACAGGTCTAAAAAACACAATGTTTGATAACTATAGTTATTTTGCTCGTAACTTATGTTACGTTACGTTATTAATATAACGCATCGAAACTTACGTTACGGTGCAAGTCGACTTTTTATAACCTCATATTCTCTTGGTCTAGGGCAAAAAAATCCCCCAAATTCGCTCGCTTGGTCGTCCTCTCTGCAACATTGTCGTCGTGTCCTCGTCGGCGCCGAGAAGAAGACATACCTTCGATCGACAGCAAAAGAAAAAGACATACCTCTGATGGATATCTGTCGTAGTGGTTCTCGCTGGCGTCATTTCCAAGCGGTGGTTCTTCATCTCCAAGCACATGTAAACTCTCTCCCCCTGATCTCTCTCTGCTTTCTCGCCCTGATCACCCTCTCTGAGATCGGAAGAGAGAGAGAGCAGAGAGATCGGGAGGGGGAGAGAAAGCAAAGAGAGATCGGGAGGGGGAGAGAAAGCAAAGAGAGATCGGGAAGGGGAGAGAGCAGAGAGAGATCAGGGATAAATATCGGAGAGAGTGAAAGACACAGGGGGTTTAATTGAATAGCATATTGTAGATTGAATTATGAATTATAATGAATAACATAACTAAAAATTATGAATTATGATTGAATCATGAATTGTTGTAGATTGAATTATGAGTCTGTGTAAATTGAAAAGCCTGATTTAAAAATTATGAAATATAATGAAATATGGGAATCATATTGTTATTTGTGTAGATGAAATTATAAATTATAACTTGTGAATGTGAAAAATTATTCTGATACTTGATAAAAATTGTTGTGAGACTTGCTAACGTTTTGATATTTTTTTTGATATTTTAAAATTATTTTCTTATTTATAAAAAAAATCTTAAATATAGTATATATATATTTATTTTTATTAGTTAAATATTAAATCGCGTAACCTACGTTATGCGTTACGTTATAATCTATATTAACATAACAGAAGAAAAACGTTATCATTACGTTATCGTTATTTTAAACATTGATCTAGAGGACTTCATCCTCATGCAACTGCATATCATTGCTTCGGTCAGCAATATCCAACAACCGATTTTCCTTTGCCTTCTCCTGCAGTACAGTAACCAAGTGGATTCGCTGGAGCACTCCGCGCACGGGCACCAACCGCACTCGGCCGTCACCGTTCTCAAGGCCGCCTTCTACATTTTGGTCTGGTACACGTTTAGCACTTGCTTGACACTGTGAGTCTCTTGATTCTCGAAATTTGACGAATTTGCTTGATTTGACAATTTTCTGATACTGGATTGTGGTGGAGATTTTTTTTGTTTAGGTGTAATAAGGCATTGTTAGGGGATAAATTAGGGAAATTTCCGGCTCCTTTGTTGATGAATACGGTCCATTTTACGCTGCAAGCAGTTTTGTCCAAGGCCATTGGGTGCTTTCAGCATCGAGGAGGAGCGGATGGAGGTTTTCCGATGACTTGGATGGATTACTTCACTAAAGGTAGATGTTTTTATGCTCGAGTGAAACAAATTTTCTTCTCTTAACGTGTGAAGCTCAAAATTGGGTCATTTGGATACGTTTATTATGAATTGCTTGAACATTAAAATTTTTCTGCCACCTTGTTGACCAGTTGGAATATCCTACACAAAAAAGATACGCATTACCATTTCCAAACATACCTTATGATGGTTGTCAAGTAACGAGTAAAATGTTTGTTGTCGGTTATTAAGAGGGCACCATTTGGATGGTTGGCGATTGTACTGTGAATTACCATTTATAACAAACTTTTCCAAATCCTTCTTATGATATGTGTTTGTGTCAATTTAAGCACACTAGTCTTCTTTCCAGTTCTCTCAATATCTGGTTTATAACTTATTTGGATGCTTTTGTTCCCTACCAACATAAGTCCCTAACATCTCCTTTTTACTCAAAAAAACATCTCCCATTCACTCAAAGAACATCTCCTATTGACTAAGAACCTCAATAACTTCATTATAATTTATAGACTAATTTTTTTGCCAATGAACTGTCTTAATTATCTCTTTCAGTAACAATGTCATTAGTTTTCATTTGTTCTAATGCAAGTCTGTCTGAAGTTTTTTTCTAAAATACATGTACTTTCTCCTCTTCTATGTCACATAGCGAAATTCACGATAGCTCATTTGATTTTGTATGCTGCCTTTTCTCGTCAAGAGGGTGATATAGTTCAACACCAGCCGTATTTTCCTAGTTTTGGGGATCCCAATTTATTAATTAGTTGTACGTTTTCAAGCCATTTTCTAGCCCATATGTTTTTACATGCTTTGTGCTGTAGTAACTGGATGTCAATAGCTGGCTGTGTTATCTGGAATTCTGTGCTTTAGGCATCAACTATGAAAAGAATTCTAATTCAATATATGTTCATGATATGGTCCAAGTCTTCAACTGCAAAGAGTATATATAAGTTCACAAGTTGGAGTTATTATGTTATATCCTCAATAACCATTATGTACCTTATGATGGACTAGTTATGAATCAAATTTGCTACAAATAGAGATAATCCTGATTTCTTGTAAACCTAAGATAGTTTTGTAAATCATCCAACCCTCAATCCCCTCCCAACCCTTGTGTGCACTATAACATATTAGATTTCCTGGCAGGCCCTTTTGTTTGCATGGAACTAAAACCCCTGTTTTAAATATCAGCCGATACGGCCGAGATGTCGTCCGATATCTCTTTTCTTGCTTGCTGCCGATACGATATGGGGAAATCGTTCCCCATATCGTTTGCAGCAAAAAACGGCCGATATTTGAAATATAGGCTTATAAAATGCCCGATAGTGGTCGATAAATCGTCCGATATATCACCCGATATGAAATAACTTATTTATTGCACGACTGCGTGCAAATATATATTATTTTTTATTGTCTCTGCAAGCATATTACATCATTTTTATTAGGTAGATGATATATATGACTCTAAACTAACTCTTAATTATCAATATTTCATTATATATAGTGTCTAATATGAACGCCCAATATGCGCGCGTATCCCCGATATCTCCCCTGATATCCGATATGAAAAACCCCCATCCGATATGATTCCGATATCCGATATTTAGAACCTTGACTAAAACTCCTCAAACTCCAATTCTAGGGTTTGGCCCAAGTCACCCCACCCTGATTTGGTTTATTCTAGTTGAGGAATTTCAATTTCATGTGTTCCAATTGCCTCTACTGGCTTAAGTGGGAAAGGATTGGGTGGCGCGGAAGTCTAGCTCCAAGTTTTAATATAAGCCAAATGTAGAATTCCATCATGTTTTCTTTAGAAGTGGTAAAGTGGATTCACTCTTAAAATGAGAAATTCCAATCCCCAAAGTTAAGGGGCTTATAACTGCACCTTAGATATTGAAAGGTAAAATTATACACGTATTTATATGTATGATTCTATATAAAGCAACACTAACTATAAAAATCCTGACATATCCAACCTAAAACAGATTATGGGCTATTCTTGTTGCTTCTTCAGTTTTACAATTATCACACGAACAATGTGGTGTTATGGGCTATTCTTGTTGTTTCTTCAGTTTTACAATTATCACACAAACAATGTGGTGTTATGGGCTATTCTTGTTGTTTCTTCAGTTTTACAATTATCACACAAACAATGTGGTGTTATGGGCTATTCTTGTTGTTTCTTCAGTTTTACAATTATCACACAAACACGCGCGCGCACACACTCCAATTTTTTTCCAATTCAATCCAAAATTTTCAGTTTTACTGGTCTTTTTCATCCGCGGTGCTGAGAGAATGTGAATGGGTGTCTTTTACTGTGGATTCTGCATGCTGTTGCTTGAACTAAAGTGTACTGTGATTCAAACAGGTGCATGATAGTCTACAGTTTGCTTTTTGGACTCGATGATCTGTACTGTTTAATTAAATTACTTATCAGCAGTGATTTATTGTTTACTCACACCAAGATAAGATGTGGGAGGATGATGCCAACCTTTGCTGGGGTCAGTAAATTAAGATGTTCTAGGCAAATATGAGTACTTCAATGAAAAAGACATGGGAAACTAAGCATTGAGATATAAAATGGATTATATATCTCCATGTCTTTAAACCATTGCATTCTCCATGTCTTTAAACATGTTCTGCAATTCTTGTGAGGTGAAAATTTCATTTCGGTGAGTTTGAATTCAAAAACTAGATTCAGTAACAACAGTGATAAGCTCACGCTAATTCCGTTTTAAGTAAATAATCCTCAGGTCATCTGATCTCATAACAACAATTCCTAGCATACAAATAAAGCAGTGGGTCTTGCAAGCAGTAATAAAGCTTAACCACATTTTACACAGTCCAGATTATAAATGTTGGCTTGCTACATCAACCAATTTCCCAGATCGACGATGAGCATTTGGAGACTGCTTTCTTTCCTCTTCATCAAACCAGTTGTGTGTGGAAAATGCACAGAGAAGCTTTGTACATAGCAATTTTTTCTTTCCTCTTCAGTACCAAACCAGAGAAGCTTGGTGTGCACAGAGCTTAGTGGCGTCAAGCCGAAATTGAATCTGCAGAGCAGGTAAAAGACTAGGCATGCGAGAAGACATAGCAAGAATTTCATTATGCTGCAAACAAAAAGAAAAGAAAAAAATGAGTTTGCAGTAGGTGCTATCCGCACCGATGCCAAGCAACAGTGCTACATCGATGATGACCATACGTGCCTTTGGCTCTGCAGCCTGAAGAAATGCAAATAGAAGTCAGATTAAATGGTTCCATCAAATTGATGAATCAATTAAATCAAAGAGTGTTAAATTTGATTTATATGATAAGATCAAGGAGGCACAGTAAAAAGATGATACAATGAGAATAATCCGAAAAAAGTGCAAAGAGGAGAAATCAAAGATTTTGTCATTGATGGCGATGTGTTAAGTTGGGACACCGATTATGAGTACCGCAAATAACTGAACTCAAGGAGGAAATCCTTAAAGAAGCTCACCGTACTCTATGCACATCACATCTGAGTAGCACCAAATATATCAAGACCTACGGTTTAGCTTTCGATAGATGGAATAAAAAAGATATAGCAAAGTTTGTACAAAAGGATGTCTGATGCGCCAACAAGTCAAAATTGAGAATAAGAGATCCTCAGAATTATTGGTACCTTTACTAATTCCTGAATGAAAATGGAACCATATCACCATGGATTTCGTCATCGGACTTCTTTGAACATCTTAAGGATTGGATGCCTTTTGGGTTCAGATTAATTATCCAATAGATAAATTAACGCAAATATATCTACAAGAGATAGTCCGACCACATGGAGTATAAAAGATCATTGCGTCAGAGCGAGATCTTTGATTCCAATCAAGATTTTGAAAGAGTTTATCAGTAGTTATGGGTACTAAATTGCAACAAACTACAGTGACACATCCTCAAACAGACGGACAGTCGGAGTGGACTATTAAAGTGTTGGAAGATATGCTAAGAGCATGTGTACTGAACTTTGGAGGATACTAGAATCAATACCTGCCATTAGTAGAATTTAATTACAATAATAGCTACTAGTCTACTATTGTATGCCCCCATTCAAAGCTTTTTGTATGGCCAAAGATGGAGATCTCCAATCTGCTGGGAAGAAATGTGAGACACGAGACTTTTTGGTCCGGATATGATTCAAGAAACAACCGAGAAGATCTGGATAATTCAGGAAAGAATGAAAACGGCACAAAGTAGACAGAAGACTTATGCATACCGACATCGCAGGTCTCTGGAGTTCTCTGTTGGAGATAAAGTGTTCTTAAAAGTATCACCAATGAAAGAAATGGTATTTATCGGCAGGAAGAACAAGTTTGAGCTCGATACGACCGACTGAAATATTGGACAAGATCGGACCTGTTGCATATCGACTAGCCTTGCCCCTAGAATTGGAGAGGATTCATAATGTATTTCGTCTCTCCTAGTTCAGGAGATATATACGGGATCATAGTCATGTTATTTCATATCAACAGTTGCAGATTCAAGAAGACATATCATATATGAAAGAACCAACGGAGAGTCTAGACCACAAGGTGAAATAATTGAGAAAAAAATCAATCCCTCTGTTAAAGTACTATGGAGAAGTGAACAAATCAAGAAAGCTGCATGGGAATCAGAAAAAGAAATGCGAAAATCTTACTCTCATCTATTCCAAAGTACGCTAAGTTTCAAGGATGAAACTTTCTTGAAGGGGTAGAGCTGTAATGCTCAGTATTCTTTACCATGGATTAGTGTTCTAAGTTTTGATTTTTGATTCATGATATTATAATTAATGTTGTGAGTCTTGTGGTTACAATCTTGATATGATTAATTGAGATAACTAATTAATAATCCCTAACTTAATTATACACACAAGAGGATATGTATACTTAGTGGATGAGTTTGTGTATGTATATGTGTGTGCGCGCGCGCGCGCGCGCACACACACGTATATGTATGGTTGTATATAATAATTGTATACAAGTTTTTATACCCTATTGTGTATTATACTTCACTACATCTCAAATTAAAAATCATGGGGCAAAGGCTAGTCGGAGAGATGATGTGGCTTCGTCAAGGTTGTGGTGGTGAAACATGGTGTGATATGGGAACTTGACTTTCTAGGTGGCTTCATGAGATTAATTTTTACAAAGTTTTTTAAGGTGCAAATGAGAGAAAATACCTCATTCACACTAGCCCTTTCTCTCTTGACCTTCTTCTTTCTCACTCAAGTTCTTTTTCTCTCTAGCTTCACCTCCCTCTCCCTCTCTTCTTGCTTTCTCTTTCAATCACGACTATAGCTGACAATAGGCTGGTGGCGGTTGGCGAAGGCCCATGCAGGCGGTAGTGGCTTGAAGGGAAGGCGCGGCTAGGAGGAGGTCAGCCAAGGCTCAAGCTCGCGCGGGATTCATCGGTGACGAGTGGTGCACGTGCTGGAGGGATTTTGTGTTGGATATTGTTTAATATCAAGGTGATTTCAGTCACAAATCAACTGAAAATTCAATTTAAAATAACAATAAAGTAAATTTTGATTAAGTGTATTCTTGAATATGGGTGTATTCAGAGAATTTGACGGTTAATTGAACTCCAGTGATCGTCGGAATCGGTGAGTAATATAACTCTGATTTATAGTACTTGTGTGGAATGAGATGAGAATTTAACTAAGTGATGGCTAGTAACATGCATGAGGAATTGTGAATCTTAATTAAGATGGTGTTAAAAATACAAATTGATAGTTAGATTAACTACATTAATTTTAATCAAGTGGTGACGATTATAAAACCGATAATATTATAACTTAGTTTACAACTTGATTTATCTATACATACGTATGTGTGATGATTGTTTACAAACTGTAACATATACCGAACTTGTGAAATTGATGTGCATGTATCATGAACCCTAATCGAAAAATAGTACGTGGATATTAGGCCAGAATCAGATACTAGTATTGATAATTATAATGCCAGTAATAATAATTATAACTTGTTCACCGAGCATGTGATTAAGTTTGATACTTTTTCCGATAAATTGAACTTCATGGCATATACGAACTTGAAAATACATGAATATGATTGCGTGTAACACATTGGCATGTATGTGAATGAATAATACCATAAGAACTCTTAGTAATTATCCAATAACTGATGACAAATACTAATTGTGATCGTTGCATGATTTCTATGAATGTGAATGTGTATGTAATATTTTTATATACATGCTTGTGTGTAATTGTATGAGGAGGAAGGGACCGAGTAAGAGCCAGTGGTAGAAGAAGATGTGGTACTTCGTATGTTATATATGTTAACACGTGAATACATATTGAAGGAAGGGCTGTACGAGAGCCGGTAGTAGGAGAAAATGAGGTTTTATTTTATTATATTTTAGGAGGAAGAGGCCGGGCGGGAGCCAGCAGCGGGGCAAGACGTTGAAAACTCAATCAATAAATGTGATTTGTAGATTGTGTACATTCTTATTATAATAAGAATTATTTATTGTGTAATCATTGAACATATTATTATGATTACAGAGTCATATGAGCTTGATACCGTGATGCATGAATCACTTTTATATATAATTGTTGTGTGCTAAACGAGCACGGTATGTGATCGGTGCTTCAGTAACGATGAATATGATGAGATATGGAATTGTATCATGTGGTTATGACATCTATATTTTAGGAAAGATAAAAGAAGATAGGGTAAGAGGTCAAGAGTTAAGAACTGATAGAGAACTGAATGATCTATACAATTAAGAACTAATCTAAAAGATCTGAAGCGAACTGATCTAAGAGATCGAAAGCCGTATGTTAATTAAGAATGCATTTATGTTGGTTTAATTTGGAGTTCTACTTTACTCATTGAGCTATCAAGCTCACTCCGCTGTTATTAACTCTCATTTTCAGGTTATGACAAGGGTAATGATTTAGCTTAAGACCTTAGGAGCAGCAAGGAGGATTCATATAGCATTTTGTTAAGCACTCATGTCCTCTCTATTAAATTGTCTCTTTTGTACAAGTAATGACAATGTTTGTGTTTTGGCATATAAATGTGTGGATGGTTGATGGTGGTATAAGTAGTATATATGCCAGTTCTGTATTTTTGTTGGTTTGATATTTGAATGATGTTCTTTTTGAGGTGACGTGAGTTTTAGAATATCTGATTTTCATGATTAAGTGATGTATTTTCTAGAATTGATAAATAGGCTGGTGTTGACCGATATTAGATGTTGTATCAAGATAGACTCCATATTATAGAGGAGATGCTGCCAAAATCATCGGTAATTATCAGAACAATTATGTCTAACAGTTAATGATTATGATAATTCAGTATTTAAAAACTGAGACTGTTACAAGATGAGGCCTTTGTCACCTTGGTACTGGTGGAATGCACGAGGACCCCTTATCCTTTGAATGTTGGGGACATCGTACGGATATGAAAATGATTTTCCTTTATTAAAAGGGCACACAACTACTCAGTTAAAGGGCTCATATCAACTATGCTTTCAAATTAGGGGCTTAAGTCTAAAATCTCCTTTAATCAAAATCGATTGAAGAGAGGGTTTTCTCCGTGATTTATATAGAAACTTTGTTCGTCCGTCCGTCTTCATCCGTGCGGGCGAGAGAGAGAGAGAGAGATAGAGAGGGAGAAAGAGCATCGACGATGGTGATGCGCGAGAGAGGAAGAGAGATAAGCCTCCTCCTTCTTCTTCCTCTCTCACCTCACCCCTTCCTTCTTCTACCTTCTTCCTCCCCCCTCCTTCTTCGCCACTCGGCGGCGACTGATCGGTCGGTTTTCCATTACTTACAATGGTATACTAGTTATCAAAACCGACCGATCAAAGCGAGAAAGGTTTTCTCCCGTGACGATAGCTCATATGATTTTGTATGCTGCCTTTTCTCGTCAAGAGGGTGATATAGTTCAACTCCAGCCGTATTTTCCTAGTTTTGGGATCCCAATTTATTAATTAGTTGTATGCTTTCAAGCCATTTTCTAGCCCATATGTTTTTACATGCTTTGTGCTGTAGTAACTGGATGTCAATAGCTGTCTGTGTTATCTGGAATTCTGTTCTTTAGGCATCAACTATGAAAAGAATTCTAATTCAATATCTGTTCATGATATGGTCCAAGTCTTCCACTGCAAAGAGTATATATAAGTTCACAAGTTGGAGTTATTATGTTATATCCTCAATAACCATTATGTACCTTATGATGGACTAGTTATGAATCAAATTTGCCACAAATAGAGATAATCCTGATTTCTTTTAAACCTAAGATAGTTTTGTAAATCATCCAACCCTCAATCCCCCCCAACCCTTGTGTGCACTATAACATATTAGATTTCCTGGCAGGCCCTTTTGTTTGAATGGAACTAAAACCCCTGTTTTAAATATCGGCCGATATGGCCGAGATATCGTCCGATATCTCTTTTTTTGGCCTGCTGCCGATACGATATGGGAAAATCGTTCGCCATATCGTTTGCAGCAAAAAACGGCCGATATTTGAAATATAGGCCTATAAATTACCCGATATTGGCCGATAAATCGTCCGATATATCACCCGATATTAAATAACTTATTTATTGCACGACTGCGTGCAAATATATATTATTTTTTTACTGTCTCTGCAAGCATATTACATCATTTTTATTAGGTAGATGATATGTATGACTCTAAACCAACTCTTCATTATCTATATTTCATTATATTATAGTGTCTAATATGAACGCCTAATATGCGCGCGTATCCCTGATATCTCCCTCGATATCCGATATGAAAAACCCCCATCCGATATGATTCCAATATCTGATATTTAGAACCTTGACTAAAACTCATCAAACTCCAATTCTAGAGTTTGGCCCAAGTCACCCCACCCTGATTTGGTTTATTCTAGTTGAGGAATTTCAATTTCATGTGTTCCAATTGCCTCTGCTGGCTTAAGTGGGAAAGGATTGGGTGGCACGGAAGTCTAGCTCCAAGTTTTAATATAAGCCAAATGTAGAATTCCACCATGTTTTCTTTAGAAGTGGTAAAGTGGACTCACTCTTAAAATGAGAAATTCCAATCCCCAAAGTTAAGGGGCTCATAACTGCACCTTAGATATTGAAAGGTAATTATACACGTATTTATATGTATGATTCTATATAAAGCAACACTAACTATACAAATCCTGACATATCCAACCTAAAACAAATTTATGTCTAACAATTTCAACATCAAACCAAACATGTGTTGGACTTGCAGTTCCATAAATCTCAACTCTAAGAATTAGAAATCTACATGGATCCACAATACTATGAAATTGAAAGGATTTTTTTTCTTTCAAATTTGTCTTGTTAGAATGTGTATTAGAGCACTCTTATAATAAGCAAGTCATTATGGGCATTCTAGTCATTTTGTTTACATTTTAACCAAGCTGGTCCACCATCTAAGAGTTAGAGATGAAACCAATTCACCCAAACCAGTGCATCTTCGCTTCTCTCTTCTTATTTTTTAATGGTACCACAGAGCCATTATGGGGCACCGTCTGGTCTTAGGCCATGTACTCCAAGCACCGTTGGAATCAGGGGCTGCTCCAACTTTTTAGAGTTTGACATATTTGCATCACATGTGGTCCACGATTGTTTTGTGATTCTGGTCTTCAAATATAAGAAACTGTTATGAAACAATGACTGCCAGCTTTACTGTGCAATATTAATGATTTTACTATGCGATGACGCAAGCACGATGCAAGCATGCATAGTGACTGCATAGTAGTGACTGCATAGATCTCAAATTTTTTCTATAAATAGGCTCTTTCTGATTCATTTCAATATACACTTTAGAAATCAATAAGAATTCCTACTTCTATTATGTCTCTAGAATTCTCTGTTTCGGTGTTATAATTTCTCAGGTTTTACAACACGTTATCAGCACGAGCGCTCTAGTTCTGTCACCAGCCTCTACCTCCGTCAGCTTAGAAAAAAGTTCTATCACAAGCCTCTACCTCCGTCAGCTTAAAGTAAAAGTCTTGTCACGAGTCTATACTTTCATTGTTTAAGAAAAAATTCTATCACAAGTTTCAGCCTCTACTTCTATTATCTCAAAGTAAAAATGGCAAGTTATTTTTACTTATAATACTCGTATAACACCACTACTACATATGAAAGGAGGCTCCGTCACCTATTTATAGTAATGTGATGTGATTATGAAAAATTAGATTATTATACTAATTATATTCATATAACACCACTACTATATATGAAAGGAGGCTCTGCCAGAGGCGGAACCAGGAAAAATTTTTGGGAGCAAGAAGAGTTAATGCCCTAACCCGTGGCTTCCACTAAGATACAGGTTTGGCAGCAAGAAGATTTAATGCCCTAACCCCTGGCTTTCTCCAAAGTGTAGGGATTTCAATGACAATATGTGAGAGTGCTTGAGACGTGATTTAGGCCCTATCCCTCTCTCAAGTTCCAACCCTTTTGAGCGAGTCTCAGATGAGCTGATGGCAGCCATTAATTGAAGCAAAGGTAATGAGGTGAAATGGTCTGCGGCTTTGTGAGGCACCATTGCATGTGGGTTTTTGGCCTCTATAATTACATCACAACACTTCTCATGATACATACAGATATACAATTGATTCCTACTCAGTCACTCTCAGATTGATGATAATAATAATGGCTGCATATGAATGTGATCATAAATTAGTATTCACTTCATATATTTATTCTTTCCAACAAGAACACTCAGTTGTGTTGCATTTTGCCAACTCGTTGAGTTTTTTTTTGAATTTTGGGGTCCTTCACTTGTACTCTCTGTATTCTCTGAATTATTGGGTAATTGTCATGTTATAGCTGAGTTTTTCCGTGGAGGATGGTTTATTCTTTCTTCATTCACGAGCTATAATATTGTGCACTCTGCTGGTTGCAAGAACTATTCAAGGGGGCTCATGATTGATTCATAAGAAACTAAGAAAATGAATAGGAACTGAAATGATGATCGAATACTACACATAATCTTTTAATCCCCGAGCAGATTCTATATGAACTTGAACTACAAGAAATCCTGAACTCTAGTTGGCTACACTCTAGAGACGTCATAGAGCTCTTTTTGTCATTTTCAAAATATGATCATAATAGACTCATGTTGCAGCACATCCGCATTCAAACTATATGAACATCAAATGCCTCCAATTCTAGATTTATAGATAGTTAATGTAGCTGCATTGAGAGACAAACAAGATAACAGAAATACAGGTCTGACATGAGTATCTACTGATTGTTTCTCATTTTCCGTGAGAGAATTAAAGAGCAGTACGTATATATCTATTGACAGTTGCAGTAAACTGAACTGATAGACAAACAAGAGTTCAAATATATATAGCAGTCTGAAATGAGTGATTGTATCTCATTTCGTGACGATAAAAGTGAATACAACAAGTATGAAAACAAACATATGAAATAACATGAGGAATAAATATTACCTGCCAGTAAATATTAACTTTCATCTTGATCCGGATAAAAGCCATGCTGATGGTGGAGCTGAAGCACACAAATTATCGGCATTCTCTTGCTCTTGGGGAGGCAGAAAAGTAAAACTGTACTCAATATTGGTCTCCACATTTTGCGAGCCCTCTAAAACCTTCACCACTGTCGACATTTTAGGCCTTCTAGTACTGTCAATTTGCAAACACCACATTGCCAGTCTCATCATCTCAATGACTTCATTCTCATGCAACTGCATATCATTGCTTCGGTCAGCAATATCCAACAACCGATTTTCCTTTGCCTTCTCCTGCAGCACAGTAACCAAGTGGATGCATTCTTCCGGCTGTGAAGGATCCAAATTCTTTCTTCCACACACAATCTCCATGACCAAGACACCAAAGCTAAAGACATCAGCCTTTTCTGTAATTTTTGAAGTTAACCACCATTCAGGAGCTAGATACCCACGGGTTCCTCTCATTGTAGTCAACACATGGCTTTGTTCCCGATCAATCAGCTTAGATAACCCAAAATCTGATACCTTTGCATGAAATCCTTCATCCAAGAGTATATTTTGTGGCTTAATGTCCAGATGAGCGATGCGTTGCCTGCATTCCTCATGGAGATATGACAATCCCTTGGCTACATCAGTTATAATTTGCAACCGTGTCTGCCAATCTAGAGCAGCAATTTGATTTCTGCCGAAGATCCACTTATCCAGCGATCCATTGGGCATGTACTCATAAACTAGGAGTCTGTGTGAATTCTCTGAGCAGAAGCCTATCAACTTCACCAGATTGATATGATGAATATTACCAATAGTTTTAACCTCAGCCAAGAACTCTTTCTTGCCTTGACCAATGCCATCCAACCGCTTCACTGCAATTATCACTCCATCACTCAGCGTCCCTTTGAAGACAGACCCAAAACCTCCTCCTCCAAGCTTGTGAGAGAAGTTTTCAGTAGCAACTTTAAGCTCTTCAAATGAAAACCTAGTTGGTAGTCCTGCTAGTTGGTCAATCTGATCCTCCTCATCAAACTCTACAACCTTTTTCTCCTCACCAACGCAATGATGAAACCAATTGTTAGGGATGCAGCAAACAGAGCACCGATGGTCACTGCAGCAATAACTCCAACACCAAATTTCTTTTTCTGGGGATCCTGCACCTTGATGTATGCTGTTGAATTGTAACCGCTATCTTTTTGAATATTGTTCTTCATGGAAAATACCTTTGTTGTCAAATAACAAGAACCATCTGATACATTCAACTCATATTGAAAGAAAGCAGCTCTACATGAACAGTTTGTCATACAAGCTTGCCTGCAGCTCTCTCTGTCTGTGCGAATCCCAACCTCATATCGAAATTGGTCACTAAAGTAAGCGACATCATCCTGAGCTATGAGACGATGACTTTGAGTGGACTGACACGACAGAGGAGTCACCGGTGAGCAGCCGAGAGTCACTTGTCTCTCATTAACTGGCCTAAAATAGGTAGGACTCAGGCAACTGCATTGCCCGCTTGAACAAAAACCATACTCTCCACAAACTGTAGGATAGGCACAATCGCCCATCTGATCATTGAATATATCGTCCACTGGCGATCCCAGCCCCCGCTTGTATAACCTCAAATGCCCGTCAGACTCCAATCTGATATACTGCATTGACGATGCCGGCGGGAGCGAGATTGTAAAACTTGGTTGGTTATGCTCGGTCAACGAAGTGAATATATTGAGGCTGTCACTGCTTAATGTTACATAGGTAGATTTGTTTTGTGATCCAGCTTCACTTTCTCTATAGCTATAGTAAATTTGGGGAGGATCAGAATCTGCATAAGCTGCTAATCCACCAGGGACAACGGCAAGATAAAACTGACCTTCAGTCCAGTTTGTTGGGGAAACATTGGCAGTTAGCCTCTGCCCTTCCCTCAGCGTCTGGCCGGGAATCAATGAGTCCGTCGGATAATTGAAGGAGTCCCAGATGGGGGCATCCCTATCGTCAAGAAGCACCAAGCTGCCCTTCACGGTGAGGCTCATGCGCGTGACAGACCTTCCATCAGTGTTGGTAGACCAGACAGGGTTCCGTCGTGGTCTTGGAGAATTAAGTTACCATTTTTGGAGAAGTGGAGGGTTGCGTTTTCTTTGACTGGGTGGTTTCGGTTGGCTGACCAGACGACCTGCGCTGGGACACTGTATTCAAATATGAAGATCGCAAAGAGGTAGGCATCACAAGAACCATTGCAAAAGAAACCACAGCCGAATCTACCGCCGTCGAGAAAGTTTCGGACGAGAATTACACGAGTTTTGGTGCCGTCCTCAAAGACTTTCATCGGAAGGGAGAGGTCGTTGGTCCAAGAAGTAGAGACGTTTGCAGTCGGGTAGTATGTAGACTGTGTGGGGGGAAAGAATGGAGAGATTACTAGGAGGAGAAAACAGTACCGCCGCAGCCGCCGCCTCATCGATCTCTCACGAGATACCATCTTGAAGGTGTCTGGTAGCAAACTAGACAGTTGGAGAAGTTGGTTTCATGATCTTAAAATGCAGTCCAGGCTTGGCTATGAGCATTATTAACCCCTGGAACATCTTCTCCAGTCTTTCCTTTTCTAAATAATTTATAAAACCATCAATAAGTGATTCTTCTCCTCTCTATATTCTTAGGTTTAAAAAGATATCCACAAACAAACAAACAAAAAAAAATACATCTCTTATATGCTCTATTTGTTGTGTGCCGAATAACAACCACGTAGAGGAAACCCTACATCCCAGATGCAAAATAACAGTACCACCAACTGCAAATAACACAAAAGTAAAGAGAAGAACACAAAACCAGATTTAACGAGGTTCGGCTAATTTCGCCTACGTCCTCGGGGCAAGGAAGAGAGATTTTCTATTGATTTTTGTGAATCAATACAATGTTTTTAGCATTAATAATAAAGAGAGCTCTGCCTCTCTCATATACCCCAGAAAAAACCCTAGGACTCCGCTCACAACTTGAGCAGATTTCTAATTCAACAACTTTCCCGAAATAGCCCGACCCGACGATCGGTCGACCGTCCTAGGCACCGATCGACCGTGCCGGTCGACCGTGCCTAACCGAGAGTTAGGCACCTTCAGTCGGTCGACCGGACGGTCGACCGCTACAACCTTGTGCACAACGGTCGACCGTTCCACTGCTGCTGCTACTGTTTCCTTGTTGCGGTCGACCGACCCGGTCGACCGTGCTGCTGCTGCTGCTGTTGCTGAATCTCTAGATCATCGTCGACTTCCTCGACTTCTGTAATACCCCGTTCCCGGAATACGTACTTAGTTGCGTATTCAGATTTTCGATCGTATTTTTTCGATTTGTTTCCTGTATTTATTCTGTATTATGAATTCCTTATATGATTGTTTTGCCTTGAATTTGGATCGGTGAACTCGGAGTCAGCCTTTGTCTGAGCCGGGGACTCGATCTCAAGAGTTTTACTTGTTTTAGACATTCTGGTTATCCGATTCGATCGATTTCAGTTTTAAACATCGTTTTCCAATATTTTGGATTTTCTATGATTTTCTGGAATTTTCTGTGATTAAGTTGAAAATCTTCAAAACCGGTGTCGGCCAGTGCCGCTGACCGATTCCTAGATTTTTAATTCTCAAATTGTTTGGAATTTCATGATGGTCCTTTAGACTTTATCTTTTAGAATTGCAATTCCTACTTATATTCTTTTTCTGAGAATTTTATGATTTTATGGAAATTCAAACGGAGTCGGTAGGTAGCTGATTCCAGGATTTTTAGTTTCAAAACTATAAAGTATTTCTTCAAACGGATTTCACTATTGGCCTTTATATATTATTCTTGATTTTTGGTAAAATTTCCAGATCATTCCGAGATACTTGAATTTCGGGCATTTTTCCAATTATCGCATATTCCAATTTCCACCTTGTCATGCCACCTCATTTCCCACTCACCCTCTCACCTAACCCCACTCACTCTCTCTCCTTCCCATGGCCGGCCAAGTGGCCACTCTAGGGACACCTCACCTCCCTTTTTGCAAGAAAGCCCCTTGCATCTATCCTATTTGCATCTCCTTTGCAAAATCCCCATCATATATATTCCTTTCAATTGCAATTAAATCCTTTTCTTCCTCTTTCACTTCATCAAGAGAGAAACCCTCTCCAAAATTCCCTCATCTCCTCCACAAACCCTAGCACCAAGAAACCCTAATCTCTTCTCCTCCATCTCCTCCTCCAACCACAAGAGTTCATCTAGGGCATCAAGGGCATCACCTCCAACCTCCAAGGCAACTCCAAGTTCAACCTCCTCCACCTCAAGCTTCAACAACCACTCATGGATTGAAGCCACCATCTTCTTCTTGGATCAAGCTCCAATTGAACCCATCCTAGTGAGTATCTTTACTCACCAAGACCTAGTTAACTCCTTATATACTTGTGATGGGAATTCTTGAACACTTGCACCTTAAAAATCCCATTTTTAGGTTATCAAACTAAAGATCCAACCTTTCCATGTAGATATCTCTACTCACCAAGGCTAGTCCGTCCCTTGTGTACTTGTGTTAGTAAATCAGGTCCCCTAATGTCATAAAAACCCCATTTTTGTCATCAAGAACAACCCCAAGTTCAGTTCTGTAAACTGCTCCCCGACCAGTATTAGTCGACTTGACCTAGAACCTAGTCGACTAGAACACTTAGCTGAAACCTAGTTTTTCTGGAAAACACAGTATTAGTCGACTTACCCCAAATATTAGTCGACTGATCAACTCTCTGGAAATCCCTATTAGTCGACTCCTGAATTCACCTAGTCGACTAACCCTCCTTGGACCAGAAACCAACTCTCGGCCCAGTCGACTTAAGCCTATTTTATTAGTCGACTTGAACACCTTAGTCGACTAGCCATTTTACCTTAGTCGACTAATGTTTCCTGGAACAGTGACCCCAATTCTCTTTATCCCAGACTTAGTCGACTTGCGTACCTGTTAGTCGACTTGAAACCTATATTAGTCGACTAGTCCCTTGACCCTAGTCGACTAATTCTGACTATATGTCTTAAATGATTTCCCTCCTAAAATTGGATCTTGTCGTTGGTTTATGTGTTATGCATTATGGTTTCTTGTACTTCATGACTGGTACTATAGGACTTATTACTTGTTGGATCTTACCTCATATTACTTCACGATTTGTCAAGTAACATTATCAACCACTTGTCAACTTTATGTTCTCTTTTAACACATGTATATCAACTAACCATGCCACTACCTTGCCAGACCCTATAGTTATGTCATGATTGACCCGGCCCATTCTACATTTATTGTTATGTTTTATTGCTTGCTAGACATCACCACTTTGTCATGCTATCCCTTAAACCAAGCATGATACACTTGACTTTATGATTATCTTAATTGCGGGAACCCTGCCTTGTTTTATGGAACTAAGTGCCACATGGAACAAAGTGCCACGCCACACGGTGGGGGCCACCTCTTGAAACCCATGGGGGTCACCTCTAGAATCCACTCCCTCAGAACAAAGTGCCACATGGAACAAAGTGCCACACCACACGGTGGGGGCCACCTCTTGAAACCCATGGGGGCCACCTCTTGAATCTGAAGGGCTAATACTGTCATGTTCACTTTTTCCCGTAAACTGATAATCCTTAATAAGCTACAACTTGTATGGGGTATGGGTGGAAGTGATGGATGCCGGAATGATACCTTGCTTATAGTGATGGATATGATATATGCGGCGGAAAGTTGTAGTGGGACTTAGGGCCCACACGATTACCTATAGGGGGACTTTGGGCCTCCAAACCGGTCCCAGGTGGTGGGAACCGTTGGGCCACTAAACTGGTCCCCGGTGTATGAGTGCCACTATAAGAGGTGATATCAGTTCTCCATCTACTTCCGTTAACAAACCTCGAATAGCTTATATATGGATGTATGTGAGTTGGGATCGATACCGAAACACATACCTAGATATATGGGTTAGGCGAGTAATAATAATAATAGATGTCAGTTATGTTCTCTGTTATAATTACCGTTATGTGTACCAGCTATGATTCCTGTCTTAGTTCCTGTTATGACTATTATTTACTTGTCGTGATTCCAGTGATGATTCCGGTTATTGGATTATGTCTTTCTCATTATGATTCATGTCTTCTTGTTTTGTATTCTCGTTATGATTATAGTATGATTTGCAACTCTGATTCTACATGCTTGGATTACTGTGGCATGAGATAGAGGTATATAGATGAGGGTTTCCTTGTTTGGATTATTCCTTCGATGTACTAGTCTCATGGGACCGTGACCTAAGTATATACAATCACTTTTGCTTGTAATCAGCTTTACTTGTATTTTCCGCCTTATGATTATGTTATATCCGTCCTTACATACTATACTTGTGTTCTAACCCCTATTCATGTCTCTTAGCCACTTGGCTGTAGCTCATTTATTGTTATATGTCTTGATTCCTTGGATTTGCACATTCAGATTCCGGAGCTTGGATCGAAGTGGAGTTGTCCACCGTAGATCGAGCCCTCCGTAGCGAGCAGGCATCTTAGCTCCAGTTCTTGCACCTGACTCCTTTTGACTCACGGGATCTTCATCCTACTCGTGAGCCCTTTTGTGTTCTTCTTGTATATGTTACTTTTGGACTTGTTATGATAAAAGACATATGTAATATGTAATGTTTATCATATACTGTGATGACTTTGTATTGTACCTTTATGTTGGCATATATGTGTGTATACCATGCTTTGCGTTGCACTCTGATCCTTTCTTGTTGTACTTTATGCTTAGCGTATATGCGTGGGGGCACTTCCTGACCTACGTATATACGTCGCAGTGACGTCCCCGTATCTGTGAAATCGGGGCGTTACAGGTTGGTATCAGAGCTTAGGCTCTTACCTCTATAGTACAAACAAGTAGCAAATTACTGTAATTTGCGGATGCCAACTACAATGTACAAAGTTATCTAGTCCTTCTTGATTCTACGTTTAGTCCTCCTTGATTTCTTCTTTCATATCCTGAAATCCTTCCATTCCATTTTCCAGCTCCTTCCAGTCTATCCATACCTAGTATCGATGGAGAGGAGATCGGGTCGCAGCAACTCCGGATCAGCATCGAATGGAGCAGCGGGAGAGAATGTGGATATATTGAGGGTTATCCAGATGATGATGGAGAACCAGCAGCAGCAGACCGAGCTTCTCCGGCAAGAGATAGCAGCACCTAAGGAACAGAGGCCGGGGAACATATCAGACTTCAGGAAGCTGCAGCCAGCCATATTTACAGGAGGAGAGAAACCCTTGGATGCTGAGCAATGGCTGACGGACACATCAGACTTGTTGAATGCAGCCCGTGTCCCAAAGGAGAACCAAGTTGAGGTTGCCAAGATTCAACTGAAGGATATAGCCAGGACTTGGTGGCTAGCAGAGGAGGCCAGATTGGAGAAGCCTGTCACTTGGGACACCTTCTCCAAGAGTTTTTACAGCAGATTCTTCCCT
This sequence comes from Agave tequilana, assembly GCA_038442645.1. NCBI lineage: Eukaryota > Viridiplantae > Streptophyta > Magnoliopsida > Asparagales > Asparagaceae > Agave > Agave tequilana. Next base: position 22,251 of record JAVJIF010027720.1, on the reverse strand, counting down.
GTCACAGCCCAGAAGGACATGGAAGAGCAATTCATCAGACTTCGGCAAGGGAACAAGTCCGTGGATGAGTATGCCGCGGAATTTCTGAGACTCAGCCGCTTTGCTCCGTATATGGTGACAGATGAGGAGAAGCGAGCAAGCAGGTTTCAGCAGGGTCTTCAGATGGACATTCAGATGTTCCTAATGCCCCATCATCTGAAGACATATGCGGAGGTTCTCACCAGCGCTCGAGAGGTGGAGCGTGGGTTTGAGAAGAAACAGGCAAACCAGACGAAGAACCAGGCCAAGAAGAGGCCTTTTGAGTTGATGGATGAGGAGGATGCAGATAGGGCAACCCATGGCCCGATGATGAAGAGACCATCCCAAACTCCTCTTCCCCAGATCACATGCAATTTCTGCCACAGGCCCGGACACTATAAGAGAGATTGTCGAGCGGCCAAGGGATTATGTTTAGTATGTGGGTCAGGGAGACATATGCTAAGGGATTGCCCACACAGGAAGTTTGGACATGTGGCACCAGTCAGACCGGCTCTTCCAGCTCCAGCACGTCCAGCTCCAGCACTTCCAGCGCCGCCACTGAGGAGGAACCCTGAACCTGTTGATCGAAGAGTTCCACTTCCACCCCAACGGTATGATCATCAGTATAGGGGAATGAGACCGAGAGCAGATCAGAGGAGAGGACAAGTTCACATCATGGCAGCAGAGGCCTCAGATGATGCAGCAGAGTGGGAAGACCAGTATCCAGACCAGGAGCCCTGAGGACGTCATGGTAACCACTACCCTATTTCTTGCATTTGAGTTGGTTATCCTTCTTAATATTTTTCCATTGTCATTCTATCATTGTTCATTCTGGTCCTTCCTGTATTCATCCTATCCCCTGTTTTGGTTTTATGAAGCCTTTATTCGTGCCCTTGTCCCCTTTGTGTTCAATTTATCCCCTTAACGAAATTGCGAGGACGCAATTTTTGTAAGGTGGGTGGATTGTAATACCCCGTTCCCGGAATACGTACTTAGTTGCGTATTCAGATTTTCGATCGTATTTTTTCGATTTGTTTCCTGTATTTATTCTGTATTATGAATTCCTTATATGATTGTTTTGCCTTGAATTTGGATCGGTGAACTCGGAGTCAGCCTTTGTCTGAGCCGGGGACTCGATCTCAAGAGTTTTACTTGTTTTAGACATTCTGGTTATCCGATTCGATCGATTTCAGTTTTAAACATCGTTTTCCAATATTTTGGATTTTCTATGATTTTCTGGAATTTTCTGTGATTAAGTTGAAAATCTTCAAAACCGGTGTCGGCCAGTGCCGCTGACCGATTCCTGGATTTTTAATTCTCAAATTGTTTGGAATTTCATGATGGTCCTTTAGACTTTATCTTTTAGAATTGCAATTCCTACTTATATTCTTTTTCTGAGAATTTTATGATTTTATGGAAATTCAAACGGAGTCGGTAGGTAGCTGATTCCAGGATTTTTAGTTTCAAAACTATAAAGTATTTCTTCAAACGGATTTCACTATTGGCCTTTATATATTATTCTTGATTTTTGGTAAAATTTCCAGATCATTCCGAGATACTTGAATTTCGGGCATTTTTCCAATTATCGCATATTCCAATTTCCACCTTGTCATGCCACCTCATTTCCCACTCACCCTCTCACCTAACCCCACTCACTCTCTCTCCTTCCCATGGCCGGCCAAGTGGCCACTCTAGGGACACCTCACCTCCCTTTTTGCAAGAAAGCCCCTTGCATCTATCCTATTTGCATCTCCTTTGCAAAATCCCCATCATATATATTCCTTTCAATTGCAATTAAATCCTTTTCTTCCTCTTTCACTTCATCAAGAGAGAAACCCTCTCCAAAATTCCCTCATCTCCTCCACAAACCCTAGCACCAAGAAACCCTAATCTCTTCTCCTCCATCTCCTCCTCCAACCACAAGAGTTCATCTAGGGCATCAAGGGCATCACCTCCAACCTCCAAGGCAACTCCAAGTTCAACCTCCTCCACCTCAAGCTTCAACAACCACTCATGGATTGAAGCCACCATCTTCTTCTTGGATCAAGCTCCAATTGAACCCATCCTAGTGAGTATCTTTACTCACCAAGACCTAGTTAACTCCTTATATACTTGTGATGGGAATTCTTGAACACTTGCACCTTAAAAATCCCATTTTTAGGTTATCAAACTAAAGATCCAACCTTTCCATGTAGATATCTCTACTCACCAAGGCTAGTCCGTCCCTTGTGTACTTGTGTTAGTAAATCAGGTCCCCTAATGTCATAAAAACCCCATTTTTGTCATCAAGAACAACCCCAAGTTCAGTTCTGTAAACTGCTCCCCGACCAGTATTAGTCGACTTGACCTAGAACCTAGTCGACTAGAACACTTAGCTGAAACCTAGTTTTCTGGAAAACACAGTATTAGTCGACTTACCCCAAATATTAGTCGACTGATCAACTCTCTGGAAATCCCTATTAGTCGACTCCTGAATTCACCTAGTCGACTAACCCTCCTTGGACCAGAAACCAACTCTCGGCCCAGTCGACTTAAGCCTATTTTATTAGTCGACTTGAACACCTTAGTCGACTAGCCATTTTACCTTAGTCGACTAATGTTTCCTGGAACAGTGACCCCAATTCTCTTTATCCCAGACTTAGTCGACTTGCGTACCTGTTAGTCGACTTGAAACCTATATTAGTCGACTAGTCCCTTGACCCTAGTCGACTAATTCTGACTATATGTCTTAAATGATTTCCCTCCTAAAATTGGATCTTGTCGTTGGTTTATGTGTTATGCATTATGGTTTCTTGTACTTCATGACTGGTACTATAGGACTTATTACTTGTTGGATCTTACCTCATATTACTTCACGATTTGTCAAGTAACATTATCAACCACTTGTCAACTTTATGTTCTCTTTTAACACATGTATATCAACTAACCATGCCACTACCTTGCCAGACCCTATAGTTATGTCATGATTGACCCGGCCCATTCTACATTTATTGTTATGTTTTATTGCTTGCTAGACATCACCACTTTGTCATGCTATCCCTTAAACCAAGCATGATACACTTGACTTTATGATTATCTTAATTGCGGGAACCCTGCCTTGTTTTATGGAACTAAGTGCCACATGGAACAAAGTGCCACGCCACACGGTGGGGGCCACCTCTTGAAACCCATGGGGGTCACCTCTAGAATCCACTCCCTCAGAACAAAGTGCCACATGGAACAAAGTGCCACACCACACGGTGGGGGCCACCTCTTGAAACCCATGGGGGCCACCTCTTGAATCTGAAGGGCTAATACTGTCATGTTCACTTTTTCCCGTAAACTGATAATCCTTAATAAGCTACAACTTGTATGGGGTATGGGTGGAAGTGATGGATGCCGGAATGATACCTTGCTTATAGTGATGGATATGATATATGCGGCGGAAAGTTGTAGTGGGACTTAGGGCCCACACGATTACCTATAGGGGGACTTTGGGCCTCCAAACCGGTCCCAGGTGGTGGGAACCGTTGGGCCACTAAACTGGTCCCCGGTGTATGAGTGCCACTATAAGAGGTGATATCAGTTCTCCATCTACTTCCGTTAACAAACCTCGAATAGCTTATATATGGATGTATGTGAGTTGGGATCGATACCGAAACACATACCTAGATATATGGGTTAGGCGAGTAATAATAATAATAGATGTCAGTTATGTTCTCTGTTATAATTACCGTTATGTGTACCAGCTATGATTCCTGTCTTAGTTCCTGTTATGACTATTATTTACTTGTCGTGATTCCAGTGATGATTCCGGTTATTGGATTATGTCTTTCTCATTATGATTCATGTCTTCTTGTTTTGTATTCTCGTTATGATTATAGTATGATTTGCAACTCTGATTCTACATGCTTGGATTACTGTGGCATGAGATAGAGGTATATAGATGAGGGTTTCCTTGTTTGGATTATTCCTTCGATGTACTAGTCTCATGGGACCGTGACCTAAGTATATACAATCACTTTTGCTTGTAATCAGCTTTACTTGTATTTTCCGCCTTATGATTATGTTATATCCGTCCTTACATACTATACTTGTGTTCTAACCCCTATTCATGTCTCTTAGCCACTTGGCTGTAGCTCATTTATTGTTATATGTCTTGATTCCTTGGATTTGCACATTCAGATTCCGGAGCTTGGATCGAAGTGGAGTTGTCCACCGTAGATCGAGCCCTCCGTAGCGAGCAGGCATCTTAGCTCCAGTTCTTGCACCTGACTCCTTTTGACTCACGGGATCTTCATCCTACTCGTGAGCCCTTTTGTGTTCTTCTTGTATATGTTACTTTTGGACTTGTTATGATAAAAGACATATGTAATATGTAATGTTTATCATATACTGTGATGACTTTGTATTGTACCTTTATGTTGGCATATATGTGTGTATACCATGCTTTGCGTTGCACTCTGATCCTTTCTTGTTGTACTTTATGCTTAGCGTATATGCGTGGGGGCACTTCCTGACCTACGTATATACGTCGCAGTGACGTCCCCGTATCTGTGAAATCGGGGCGTTACAACTTCCCCTCTCCTTTCCTACAATTCTCCACCTCGGTGAAGATTTCTCAAATCTGAGCCGAAATGGAACATACGAACCATCGACTCAAAAGTGGTTGCACCAGTGTGGTTGCCTACGTACCCTGCCCAAGGGATCAAACCATCCGTAGTTCATCCAAAGGAGCTTCAACAAGCTCATGATACATGAAGGACATGGATCAAAGTTTTACAATCTACAAACTTGACCCCTGACACCACCTTTGTAAGCATGTCAGCGGGATTCTCCATTGTGTGAATCTTCAGCAGTTCAATATCACCCTCATCGAGAATCTCCCGAACAAAATGGAACCTGACATCGATGTGCTTCGTCCGTGCATGATATACCTGGTTCTTGGCTAAATAAATAGCACTCAACTGTCACAGTTAATCTTTAGTAGATCCTGATTCACCCCCAAGTCATCAAGCAAGTCTTGAAGCCAAATTGCCTCCTTCATAGCCTCCGTCATGGCCATATACTCGGCCTCTGTGGTAGACAATGCGACGGTAGAATGTAAAATGGAGCACCAACTCACCGGTGCTTGAGAGAATGTAAAGACATACCCCGTTGTAGATCGGCGCTTGTCAAGGTCAGCAGTATAATCGGAATCAACATACCCGATACAATCCTGCTTCCCTATGGAGTCCTTCTCAAACACCAGACCAACATCAATGGTACCTTTGATGTACCGTAGAATCCACTTCACTGTCTCCCAATGACCCTGTCCCGGATCGTGCATATACCTACTGACCATAGAGACAGCTTGTGACAGATCTGGTCTTGTACACACCATAGCATACATAAGACTACCGACTGCGCTAGCATATGGAACGTAAGTCATGTACTCACGTTCTTCAACGTTCTTTGGAGACATCATAACAGATAACTTGAAATGAGGAGCTAGCGGTGTACTTACAGACTTCGCATCCTTGCCGATGTTGAACCTCTGAAGTACCTTTTGCAAATACCCCTTTTGTGTCAAGCTCACCCTACCAACCCTTCGGTCTCGTGTGATTTCCATGCCTAGCACCTTCTTTGCTTCTCCAAGATCCTTCATCTCAAACTCAGAAGATAAGACTCTCTTTAGTACATCAATTGCAGATCTCAACCTTTAAACAATAAGCATATCATCTACATACAGTAGTAAATAGATATACTCCCCTGTCGGTAGCTTGTTGTAATACACACATGGGTCATAGTGACTGCGTGTGTTCTTCTTTCTTCTGATGAAGCTGTTGAACCGCTTGTACCACTGTCTAGGAGACTGTTTTAGTCCATACATCGACTTCTTCAGCTTACACATCATATCTTCCTTCCCTTCAGTCTTGAACCCTGTTGGCTGAGACATGTAGATCTCTTCATCTAGATCGCCATGGAGAAAGGCGGTCTTTATATCGAGTTGATCAAGGTCCAACTCGTACTGTGCCACCAAAGCCAATAAGATATGAATTGACGAATGCTTTACAACAGGAGAAAATACCTCATTGTAGTCAATTCCTTCCCTTTGAGCATAGCCTTTTGCTACCAATCTGGCCTTGTAGCGCACCGAATCTTCTTTGAGAGATCCCTACTTCTTTGCATACACCCACTTACAGCCTATCGCCTTCTTCCCTTTGGGCAACCTTGTGAGTTCCCAAGTGTCATTCTTGTAAAGAGACTTCATCTCTTCTTCCATGGCTTCTTTCCACATCTTTGACTCTGAACTGATTTCAGCTTCTCTGAAGGTGGACGGATAGCCTCCTCAACGACCGGAAGTGCATACGCCACGACCATATCTGTAGTGAGCCAACCTGGTTTCCTTGTGTTTCTCCTTGGTCTTCCAACTGCAGTAGAGTCAGGAACATTACCCATGACCTGTTCTTGACCCTCTTCATCATCAGCATCTTCTTCAACTGCTTGATCATTACCTTGTGTCACCCTAGGTATGATCCTCGCCGATGCTGAACTCTCTAGAGATGGTAGATTAGTATTATTCTCCACCTGCTGCGATACCTTTTTGGTCTTGCTAGTCTCCACCTGCTGAGAGACCTTAGGCTTCAACATATAAGCCTCATCAAAATTGACATCCCTGCTGAGTAGAAACTTCCTATCCGTTGGATCCCAGATCTTGAACCCTTTGATTCCTTTCTTGAAATCGACGAACACACCCTTCTTTGCTCTTGGGTCTAACTTATCATCTTTGACATGATAATAGGGTGGACAACCAAACACCCTTAGCAAATCATAGTCAGCAGCTGTTTTTTCCCGACCAAATCTCGAGAGGAGTTTTTTCCCCTATCGCAGACGAAGGCAACATGTTCACAAGGTAGCATGCATATGCCAAAGCCTCAGCCCAGAAGTTCTTCGATAAATCGACATTGGACAACATACAACAGACCTTCTCTAGCAAAGTCCTGTTCATCCTTTCTGCTACCCCATTCTATTGCGGTGTCTCCTTCACTGTGAAGTGTCTCTCTATGCCCTCATCAAGACATAGCTGAAGGAAAGGATCAGATTTATATTCTCCTCCATTATCTGAACGGAGGACCTTGATTTTTCTTCCCGTACTTCTCTCCAAGTTCTTCTTCCACTTCATAAACAATTCTAGGACTTCCCCTTTGTGTCTCATGGTATGTACCCAACAACGCTTAGAATAATCATCAATAAACGACACAAAGTAATGGTTACCTCCAATTGATGCAGTCTTGGTAGGTCCCCAAACGTCAGTGTGAACATAGTCCAGAATCCCCTTGATGCAATGTGTTGCTGTGCCGAACTTCACCTTGGTCTTCTTCCCGATGATACAGTGTTCACAAAATTCCAGCTTGCAGGTTCTGGCACCCTTCAATACGCCTTGTCTTGCAAGAGTTTGAAAGACTTTTCTCCTGCGTGTCCCAGCCTCATATGCCACAGCCTGATTGAGTCTTCATCTGAACCGGTAGAAGTCGCCTTTGTCCTGTAATAGTACTACCATTCAAGTAGTAAAGATTGTTCCTGCGATCGGCCTTCAATACCACCATCGAGCCTTTGGTCATCTTAAGAACTCCTTCCTTAATTGACACCACAAGGCCCAGTGACTCCAAAGCTCCAACAAGGATTAGGTTTCTCTTCAGTTGAGGTACATACCTCACTTCCTTCAGTTCCCTTACCATCCCATCAAACATCTTTATTTGGATTGCTCCTACACCCTCCATGATACATGAATGATCATCGCCCATAACGACTGAACATCCCTCCAGCTTCTGAAAGCTAGAAAACCAATCCCGATTAGGGCACACATGGTATGTAGCACCTGTATCCAAAATCCACTCATTTTCTCCTGAGTAGCCAACGATGGGAGTAGTGATTGAGAATCAGAAAACCGACGAGTCCGAGTCTGATCCACCTGCCTGTGAAGTACTGCTCTGAGTACTGACCACCTTTGCAAGATTTGCCTCAGTCTTAGACTCTTTCTTCTTCCCTTTAGTCTTTGGACAGTCAACCTTCTAGTGCCCTAATTCTCTACAGAAGGCACACTGGTTCTTCTTCAGATCTCGATAACCTGGCCTGGACTTTGATCTCCCTCTATCATCTTTGCCCTTCCTAAATGAACCCTTGCCTCTTACTGCTAGCGCCTCTGCTGATGAGCTTGACTGAGAAGGCTGTCTCTCCTTCTCCTCATCTCATAATTTGTCAAAGTAGATGACACTTCATGATAGTCAAGAGTCTGTCTACCATTTATGAAGGTTAAGGTAAACGTCTCATACTCTTCCGCAGGAGAGAGTTCAAGAGGATTACCGCTTTGTCTTCTTCATCTATCTTGACATCCACATTAACCAAATCCATAAGAAGTTTCGTGTAGCGATTCAGATGTTCATTCACGGAGCATCTCTTCTTCATCTGAAACCCGTACAGCTTACTTTTCAGTTGTAATCTCGATTCAATACTCTTGGTCAGATATTTTTTTTTAAGGATCTCTCACAACTGTCTCGCAGATGTCTCGTGTAACACAAGATATTTGATGTCTTGTGTTAGACACGATCTGATCAAACCACACACAGACCGGTTCATCTTCTCCCACTCTTCTTCAGTGGTTGTGCTTCGCTTCTTCTCCAGAAGTAGAGTATCCTCGAGGTTAGATGCATTCAGGGCATCCATCACCTCGCACCTCCAAATGTCAAAATTGATAGTATCGTTAAACTTCACCACGTCAATCCTCGGATGAGGATTCATGGTCCTAACTGATGTACTTTCTTCTACCATCTCTCTAACTGGATCCTCTATGTAATGCGAAAATACCAAACGGAGATAGATAAACAACTTAGATAAAGATCAGATCTTTACCTTCTCACAAAATCCTAGATGAGTTTCTGACCAGATCTACTCCTCCAATGATTCCTTGAGCACTCCTCGCGCTGTTCTGAGATCGACACACGATCCCACGAACAGTCCCAACGCTGATCTGAGATCGACACACGATCTCCACCAAATCAGCAACTGATACCCTACGAATCTCCAGATAATCCCACGACGAACCTGGGAAGGTCTGATACCACTTGTTGTGCGCTGAACAACAACCACGTAGAGGAAACCCTATATTCCAGATGCAAAATAACAGTACCACCAACAGCAAATAACACACAAGTAAAGAGAAGAACACAAAACCAGATTTAACGAGGTTCGGCCAATTTCGTCTACGTCCTCGGGGCAAGGAAGAGAGATTTTCTATTGATTTTTGTGAATCAATACAATGTTTTTAGCATTAACAATAAAGAGAGCTCTGCCTCTCATATACCCGAGAAAAAACCCTAGGACTCCGCTCACAACTTGAGCAGATTTTCAATTCAGCAACTTTTCTGAAACAGCCCGACCCGACTGTCGGTCGACCGGTCGACCGTGCCTAACCGAGAGTTAGGCACCTTCAGTCGGTCGATCGGGCGGTCGACCGCTACAACCTTGCACAATGGTCGACTGACCCGGTCGACCGTTCCACTCTGCTGCTGCTGCTTTTCCTTGCCTTGCGGTCGATCGTGCTGCTGCTGCTGCTGCTGAATCTCTGGATCATCGTCGACTTCCTCGACTTCCCCTCTCCTCTTCCTACACTATTGTAATCATCTTGGACTGAGAATCTTAGCCAAGTCATTCTCTAGGGAAGTTTATGAACTCAAGATTGACAAGGTAATTCTTGATCCAGGTAAATACAATAATTATTTTCTGTTTGAATTCCTCAAAGACATAAAAATTTCATAATTTTCTAGATTTAATATTTAATGCAGATTCAGTGGTTTTCTCAGTGAACCTATCCACATTCAGGGTCAAAGTCACTGACGTAAATCGCGTAACATATGCGGAAATCAATAACAAAATAACTCAAATATCCTTCACCAATAGGAAACAAGGAAAGATTAAAATTAGCAATGTTAGCTTATAAATTGTTAATTAGCATACATATACTGATCTATTGCAAAGCAAAGAAGAACAATGGTGGCTTGTGTGACTGTCTACCTCATCACATTTGACTAACAAGTAGTTCCACTAACAATTTATGAGTGTGGGACCTAACATGTTGGCCATACAACAGTACATGAAGCATTTCCTTTGAGTTGCTGGACCTATACAGGTAATTTAGTGGCAGAGACGAAATTTTCTCCTGGAAGAAAAATCAAAGCTCTGTAGCACCAAGAGACCCCTTAGTTCTTGTATGAATATTGGGATCAGGTCAACTTAACGTTAGAACTGGGACATTCTTCAATCAATACAACGTTACATCCCATGGGCTCCTCACTCACTGATTGAAGGGAGAAAATTTCCACACGTCGCTCCACTCGACCACCGACAAAAGCCCAGCGTACAAGTGACGGAACAAAATCAGAGACTTTTTAGTCAATGACAGAAATAGAGGAAGCATCTGTTGCAGCTTCTCAGTTGTGGGATTTTGTTTAATTAAGATACAAACAAATGCTTTATTGGTCTGTGTTTATTTGGTGTTATAAGAATATTTTTTTCAATGTGAAAACAAGTACTAAGTTTCAACGTTCGAGAAGAAACCAAGAAGAAAAATCTAAGATAACTGTTTAGAATTATTAAATTTTGAGGGATTAGTCTTATTTTCTTAGTTTAGTTGTAACTTAATATTGTGGTGCGGATGGTGCGATGTCTCTGTATTCACTTCATTCAATACAGTGGCAGACTAATAATTGATGATGAAGTCAGTCATCTCTTCTCTAGTCGTTGATGTTGCCATTGTCATTGCCAGCCCCTGCAAATAAGCTATAACTACGATCTCCTACAAGTCCCAGTTCAATATCTCTAACTTCCAAAATGTATACAACGAATTTATAAATCAAATAAATTTTGTGAAATCTGTCATCGAGGCATCACATTATTAACTTCTTATCCTCGTTTACATGTTCTCTGAATTATTGGGTAATTGTCATGTCATAGCTGAGTTTTTCCTGTGGATGGTTTGTTCTTTCTTCATTCACGAGCTATAGTATTGTACGGTTGGTGATTGTAAGAACTATTCAAGGGCGCTCATGATTGATTCATAAGACACTGAAAAAAATGAATAGGAAACCAAAAAGATGATCGAATACGATGCGTAATCTTTTAACCCCGAATAAATTCTAAATGATCTTGAACTACATGAAATCCTGACCTCTAGTTGGCTACACCCTAGAGACGTCATAGAGCTCTTTTTGTCAGTTTCAAAATATGATCATAATAAACTCATGGCGCAGCACATCCGCATTCAAATATATATGAACATCAAATGCCTCCAATTCTTGATTTATACATAGTTAATGTAGCTGCATTGAGAGACAAACAAGAGATCAGAAATATAGGCCTGAGTACCTAGTGATTGCATCGAATTAAAGAGCTTACAACACATACATATCTATTGATAGTTGCAGTTACTGAACTGATAGACAAAGAAGAGTTCAAATATATATAACAAGTATGAAAACAAGCATATGAAATAACATGAGGAATAAATATAACCTGCTAGTAAATATTAACTTTCATCTTGATCCGGATAAAAGCCATGCTGATGGTGGAGCTGAAGCACCCAAATTATCGGCATTCTCTTGCTCTTGGTGAGGCAGAAAAGTAAAATTGTACTCAATATTGGTCTCCACATTTTGCGAGTCCTCTAAAACCTTCACCACTGTCGACATTTTAGGCCTTCTAGTACTGTCAATTTGCAAACACCACATTGCCAGTCTAATCATCTTGAGGACTTCATCCTCATGCAACTGCATATCATTGCTTCGGTCAGCAATATCCAACAATCGATCTTCCTTTGCCTTCTCCTGCAGTACAGTAACCAAGTGGATGCATTCTTCCGGCTGTGAAGGATCCAATTCTTTCTTCCACACACAATCTCCATGACCAAGACACCAAAGCTAAAGACATCAGCCTTTTCTGTAATTTTTGAAGTTAACCACCATTCAGGAGCTAGATACCCACGGGTTCCTCTCATTGTAGTCAACACATGGCTTTGTTCCCGATCAATCAGCTTAGATAACCCAAAATCTGATACCTTTGCATGAAATCCTTCATCCAAGAGTATATTTTGTGGCTTAATGTCCAGATGAGCGATGCGTTGCCTGCATTCCTCATGGAGATAAGACAATCCCTTGGCTACATCAGTTATAATTTGCAACCGTGTCTGCCAATCTAGAACAGCAACTTGATTTCTGCAGAAGATCCACTTATCCAGCGATCCATTGGGCATGTACTCATAAACTAGGAGTCTGTGTGAATTCTCTGAGCAGAAGCCTATCAACTTCACCAGATTGATATGATGAATATTACCAATAGTTTTAACCTCAGCCAAGAACTCTTTCTTGCCTTGACCAATGCCATCCAACCGCTTCACTGCAATTATCACTCCATCACTCAGCGTCCCTTTGAAGACAGACCCAAAACCTCCTTCTCCAAGCTTGTAAGAGAAGTTTTCGGTAGCAACTTTAAGCTCTTCAAATGAAAACCTAGTTGGTAGTCCTGCTAGTTGCTCAACTGATCCTCCTCATCAAACTCTACAACCTTTTTTCTCCTCACCAATGCAATGATGAAACCAATTGCAAGGGATACAGCAAACAGAGCACTGATGGTCACTCCAGAAATAACTCCAACACCAAATTTCTTTTTTGGGGATCCTGCACCTTGATGTATGCTGTTGAATTGTAATAGCTAACGTTTTGAATATTGTTCATCATGGAAAATACCTTTGTTGTCAAATAACAAGAACCATGTGATACATTCGACAAATATAGAAAGAAAGCAGCTTTACATGAACAGTTTGTCATACAAGCTTGCTTGCAGCTCTCTCGGTCCGTGCGAATGGGAACCACATCAAATTTGTAACTAAAGTAAGCGACATCATCCTGAGCTATGAGACGATGACTATGAGTGGATTGACACGACAGAGGAGTCACCGGTGAGCAGCCGAGATTCACTTGTCTCTCATTAACTGGCCTAAAATAGGTAGGACTCAGGCAACTGCATTGCCCGCTTGAACAAAAACCATACTCTCCACAAACTGTAGGATAGCCGCAATCGCCTAGCTGATCATTGAATATATCGTCCGCTAGCGATCCCAGCCCCCACTCGTATAACCTCAAATGCCCGTCAGACTCCAATCTGATATACTGCATTGACGATGTCAGCGGGAGCGAGATTGTTAAACTTGGTTGGTTATGCTCGGTCAACGAAGTGAATATATTGAGGCTGTCACTGCTTAATGTTACATAGGTAGATTTGTTTTGTGATCCAACTTCACTAATTACATTGCTATAGTAAATTTGGGGAGGATCAGAATCTGCATAAGCTGCTAATCCACCAGGGACAACGGCAAGATAAAACTGACCTTCAGTCCAGTTTGTTGCGGAAACATTGGCAGTTAGCCTCTGCCCCTTCCCTCAGCGCCTGGCCGGGAATCAATGAGTCCGTCGGATAATCGAACGAGTCCCAGATGGGGGCATCCCTCTCGTCAAGAAGCAGCAAGTTGCCCTTCACGGTGAGGCTCATGCGTGTGACAGACCTTCCTTCAGTGTTGGTAGACCAGACAGGGGTTCCGTCGTGGTCTTGGAGAATTAAGTTACCATTTTTGGAGAAGTGTAGGGTTGCGTTTTCTTTGACTGGGTGGTTTCGGTTGGCAGACCAGACGACATGCGGTGTGACAAACCAAATCGCGGAGCTACTGTCTGTATCGACAATGAAGATCGCAAAGAGATAGGCATCACAAGCACCATTGCAAAAGAAGCCACAGGCGAAGGCAGGGCCGGAGCTACCTCGGAGGAGAATTGCACGAATTCTGGTGTGGCCTTCAAAGTTGAGGGTGTTCTGGATGGACAAGTTGTTGGTCCAAGAAGTAGAGGCGTTTGCAGTCGGGAAGTCTGTAGACTGTGTGGGGGGAAAGAATGGAGAGATTACTAGGAGGAGAAAACAGCACCGAGAAAGCAGCCTCATTCTCAATCTCTCCCGAGATACCATCTTGAAGGTGCTACTTGCGGATCTTTATCATCTCAGATTGAATTGCAGCATAGACTTGATTGGTAGCAGCATAGATGGATGGGAAACTTTGGTTCCATGGCAGCAGATGAAATCTGACTGATTTCTTGAGGGAAAAAAAAATGGGCTACATATGCTAGCTAGTAAACGAATCAGTTGTTGTATTTGAAGAACGAAGACTTCATCATTGATTGCCGCTTTCATATTTGTTAATTATGAGCATAATATAAAGATTATATGGTTTGTCCATTCTCTGGCCAATTGGAAGAACCGTAAGATCAGAGTAGAATATACAAAAATAGAAATAAAATAAATGAACAGTGAGAATGACAGTTTTTCTGCCATTCCCTCCCCAGTGTTGAGCGAGCTCTCGACGGTCAAGGCTTGTTCTCTGCTCAGATCTACCCCTTTGCCGGCGTCCCCCTCCTCTCTGTCGACAGAGATCTCCGTCCCTCCATCTGTGATTGTTAACTGACTTGATTGCTCTACTCCTTTTCTACTGGGATTGTCTGTATTCAGGTCTATTGTTGCTCACCACCTGGCCATCCTTCTCCTCAGTGGTGCCCTCTATGTGTTTGCTGATTTCCTCTTCCAATGGTGACTGCATCCTTGAATAAGTAGAAGCACAAAGCCAGTGTCTTCCTCAACCTCTCTCCAGCAATTCCTTGCTCCTCGATAAGGAAATCCAGATGAACTCCTCGTGGCACCACTGCAGCCTCCTCAGTCCCTAGAAGGCTGCCTGCCCCACGAGCATACTGTGTTTCGGCTGCCGGCGGCCGGACACTTCGCTATTGGATGCCCGTTTCGGCCTGGGAACAGATGAAAGAAGGGATTAGTTGAGTTGGCTTGTGCAGCCCGGTGCAGGCGGTGGACGGAAGGATGACTTGGTCGTGCAAATTCATCTAACCAAGGAGATGATCGTGGGGCTTGTCGAGCGAATTGAGGCGATGTGTCGACAACGTGGTGGGAGATGCGGCGCTCGTCGCCGATTCTAATGAACGAGGGTATTGAGGCGACGAAGATTCAAATTTTGCAACGGTTCATTTTTCAAACTGGGCGGCAGCGTGGTCGTCGAGGCAGATGTCGGGTCTGGGGGAGCGGCAGCACAATCGGCAAATTGCAACGGTCCAAACCCTCTTTCGCTGGAAAGTCGAATCCCTGCTGAGAGCATTTTCACTGGGCGGTTTTTTTGGCTCGGACAATGCAGTAGGACCACATAAAAATTTGCAAAAATAATCTATCTAAATGTGGGTCCTACACAGTCTAAATAGAGACTCAGTCAGGAATTGTCCGAACTAAAAGCCGGCCAATCCCTTGCCTTTTGCTGGGACACGGGGTGGCAGTGCTCTAACCGGCTTTAAGGGGAATATTGTTCATGGGCCAGGGGATGGGCCTCAAGAAGATGGGCAGTTACCGCTTGCAGAAAGGGGTAAAAAGGGCGAGCTGGGCTCTCATTTGTGGATCAATTTGATCATGGCGAACTTGAACCCCATGTTTTTGAGGCGGGAAGCAAGGAGCACATGGATGCGTTATATGAAGGGAGTGTTGGCAGCGGAGAGGCGGTCAGTCTCTTTGCAAAACCATCGAGCCCTAAGTTGCATCTTCAGCAGCTGGAGACACACTACGTTAGGACCAGGCCTTTTACGTGGGGACTACATCTGAGAAGACGAGGGATTTAATGTCAAAGGGGGAGTGTTCTAGGTCAGTCCAATCTCGAGATGGGCCGAAAATTTATTGGGTCGGGCCATGGGCCCATTAAACTCGTGGGTTCGCGGAATAAGCTGGACCTGTCCCTTTTCTGCTAGCAGGCAGCTAAATGTAGGTCGGATGGAATTGGGCTTGATGGGCTCTTGATTATAGGAGGCGGTTCCAGTGTGGATTCAATGGGGATTTTTCATAAGCGGAGGAGGGTCAGTGTGGATCAAAGGCGGGTTGGTCCAGCATGAGTTTCGAATGGGCTGGTTATTATTGAGGTGGATTGAAGGCCCAGGTCGAGAAAAGTACTTTAAGAGGGGGGCCCGTGGGGGTTCTATGGGATCCGAAGAACAACTGAGTGCCTCCTGTGGGCCCATAAAGGAGGGGATTTTATTTGCAGAGTTGGCCCGCTTCTAAGTGGGCCTGAGGAGGCCGAACTACATTTTTGGGCTTGAGGTTGATGGGACTTTCGCTGGGCCTATTTATGAAGAGTTGCTTAAAGGGAGCTGGGCCTTCTTCTGGGCCTGCTTGTGAAGAATTTATTAAACAATTGGGCCAGGCTCCACCCGAGCAATTCGCGGCGAAGCCCGATTCGATGGAGCACTCCGCGCACGGGCACCAACCGCACTCCGCCGTCACCGTTCTCAAGGCCGCCTTCTACATTTGGTCTGGTACACGTTTAGCACTTACTTGACACTGTGAGTCTCTTGATTCTCGAAATTTGACGAGTTTGCTTGATTTGACAATTTTCTGATACTGGATTATGGTGGAGGATTTTTTGGTTTAGGTGTCATTGTTAGGGGATAAATTAGGGAAATTTCCGGCTCCTTGTTTATGAATACGGTCCATTTTACGCTGCAAGCAGTTTTGTCCAAGGCCATTGGTGCTTTCAGCATCGAGGAGGAGCGGATGGATTACTTCACTAAAGGTAGATGTTTTATGCTCGAGTGAAACAAATTTTCTTCTCTTAACGTGTGAAGCTCAAAATTGGGTCATTTGGATACGTTTATTATGAATTGCTTGAACATAAAATTTTTCTGCCACCTTGTTGACCAGTTGGAATATGCTACACAGAAAAGATACACATTACCATTTCGAAACATACCTTGGTTGTCAAGTAACGAGTAAAATGTTTGTTGTCGGTTATTAAGAGGGCACCATTTGGATGGTTGGAGATTGTATTGTGAATTACCATTTATAACAAACTTTCCAAGCCATTCTTATGATATGTTTGTTTGTGTCAATTTAAGCACACAAGTCTTCTTTCCAGTTCTTTCAATATCTGGTTTATAATTTATTTGGATGCTATTGTTCCCTACCAACATAAGTCCCTAACATCTCCTTTTTACTCAAAAAAACATCTCCCATTCACTTAAAGAACATCTCCTATTGACTAAGAGCCTCAATAACTTCATTATAATTTATAGACTTTATTTTTGCCAATGAACTGTCTTAATTATCTCTTTTAGTAACAATGTCATTAGTTTTCATTTGTTCTAATGCAAGTCTGTCTGAAGTTATTTTCTAAAATACATGTACTTTGTCCTCTTCTATGTCACATAGCGAGATTCATGATAGCTCATATGATTTGTGTATGCTGCCTTTTCTCTTCAAGAGGGTGATATAGTTCAACTCCAGTCGTATTTTTCTCGTTTTGGGATCCCAATTTATTAATTAGTTGTATGTTTTCAAGCCATTTTCTAGCCCATATGTTTTTACATGCTTTGTGCTGTAGTACTGGATGTCAATAGCTGGCTGTGTTATCTGGAATTCTGTTCTATAGGCATCAACTATGAAAAGATTCTAATTCAATATCTGTTCATGATATGGTCCAAGTCTTCAACTGCAAAGAGTATATATAAGTTCACTAGTTGGAGTTATTATGTTATATCCTCAATAACCATTATGTACCTTATGATGGACTAGTTATGAATCAAATTTGCCACAAATAGAGATAATCCTGATTTCTTGTAAATCTAAGATAGTTTTGTAAATCATCCAACCCTCAATCCCCCCCAACCCTTGTGTGCACTATAACATATTAGATTTCCTGGCAGGCCCTTTTGTTTGAATGGAACGAAAACCCCTGTTTTAAATATCGGCCGATACGGCCGAGATATCATCCGATATCTCTTTTTTTGGTCTGCTGCTGATACGATATGGGAAAATCATTCGCCATATCGTTTGCAGTAAAAAACGGCCGATATTTGAAATATAGGCCTATAAATTGCCCGATATTGGCCGATAAATCGTCCGATATATCAACACTATGTATGAAATAACTTATTTATTGCACGACTGCGTGTAAATATATGTTATTTTTTACTGTCTCTGCAAGCATATTACATCATTTTTATTAGGTAAATGATATGTATGACTCTAAACCAACTCTTCATTATCAATATTTCATTATATATAGTGTCTAATATGAACGTCCAATATGCGCGTGTATCCCCGATATCCCCCGATATCCGATATCCGATATGAAAAACCCCCATCCGATACGATTCCAATATCCGATATTTAGAACCTTGACTAAAACTCATCAAACTCCAATTCTAGGGTTTGGCCCAAGTCACCCCACCCTGATTTGGTTTATTCTAGTAGAGTAATTTCAATTTCATGTGTTCCAATTGCCTCTGCTGGCTTAAGTGGGAAAGGATTGGGTGGCGCGGAAGTCTAGCTCAAGTTTTAATATAAGCCAAATGTAGAATTCCACCATGTTTTCTTTAGAAGTGGTAAAGTGGATTCACTCTTAAAATGAGAAATACCGATCCCCAAAGTTAAGGGGCTCATAACTGCACCTTAGATATTGAAAGGTAATTATACACGTATTTATATGTATGATCTATATAAAGCAACACTAACTATAAAAATCCTGACATATCCAACCTAAAACAAATTTTTGTCCAACAATTTTAACATCAAACCAAACAACATGTGTTTGGACTTGCAGTTCCATAAATCTCAACTTTAAGAATTAGAAATCTACATGGATCCACAATGCTATGAAATTGAAAGGTTTTTTTTTACCTTCAAATTTGTCTTGTTAGAATGTGTATTTAGAGTACTCTTATAATAAGCAAGTCATTGTGGGGCATTCTAGTCATTTTGTTTACATTTAAACCAAGCTGGTCCACCATCTAAGAGTTAGAGATGAAACCAATTCACCCAAACCAGTGCATCTTCGCTTCTCTCTTCTTATTTTTTTATGGTACCACAGAGCCATTATGGGGCACCGTCTGGTCTTAGGCCATGTACGCCAAGCACCGTTGGAATCAGGGGCTACTCCAACTTTTAGAGTTTGACATATTTGCATCACATGTGGTCCATGATTGTTTTGTGATTCTGGTCTTCAAATATAAGAAACTGTTATGAAACATGGCTGCCAACTTTACTGTGCAGTATTAATGATTTTACTATGCGACGACGCAAGGGACAACGCAAGTATGCATAGTAGTGACTGCATAGTACCCCCAAAGTTTTTTCTATAAATAGGCCCTTTCTGATTCAATAAGAATTCTTACTTCTACTCTGTCTCTAGAATTCTCTGTTTCGGCGTTATAATTTCTCAAGTTTTACAACACGTTATCAGCACGATCGCTCTAGTTCTGTCACTATAGCCTCTACCTCCGTCAGCTCAGAAAAAAGTTCTATCACAAGCTTCTACCTCCATCAGCTTAAGATAAAAGTCTTGTCACGAGTTTCTACTTCCATTACTCAAGAAAAATTTCTATCACAAGTCTCAGCCTTTACCTTTACTATCTCAAGGTAAAAATGATAAGTTATTCTATTTATGATACTCGTATAACACCACTACTACATATGAAAGGAGGCTTCGTCACCTATTTATAGTAATGTGATGTGATTACGAAAAATAGATTATTGTACTAATTATATTCATATAACACCACTACTATATATGAAAGGAGCTCTGCCGCCTATTTATAGTCAAGTGATGTGATTATGACAAGCTAATAATATTTTTTGTTATTATTTTTACTAACCTCTCAATTGATGCTTGCGTGGAATAAATCTCAAGCTACCAATGTTATATATTTTATTACTCTACTATTTATATCTGTATAAATACCCACTGAAAAGTTTTACCGAGTAGTGTGGTGTGCCAATATTTATTTCATTATTTATTACTACTTTATTAATTATGTCTGCAAACACCCACCAAGTAGAGTGGCGTGTCTATATTATAACTCATAAATATACGTAATACAATGCATTTATTTAACCATCTTCTTTATTATAATATTTAATTGTATTAAATCCAAATTGCTTTTCTCTCTCCTCCAACGACTATAAACAGCTAGTTTTTACTTTATAAATTGGTGAATTCTAAACCACATAACTCACTTCTTAATTTCTCTTCATTCTCAATTTTCTTCATCATCTTCGCAAGCTTTTTAGTCAAAATTTTCACAAGATGCTTAGTCTATTCTTGAAGTTTATTATTACCGTCATCATCATCTATATCATTATTATTTTTGTTATAGACATGTATCCAAGTGATTTCACCTGAACCTTTAATTTTAATGTCCATCTTTCATCTTTGTTTGTCGCTATTATGATTGAAATATAAGTTTTACTATTTTGTTGTGAAATAAAAATTATGTTCCTAATTATTTTTATATTTTGTTATAGTTATCAGTATGTCAAACTTTGCAAAGCTTGAGTTCATTCCACTTGATATCACGGGAAGAAATTATATGTTTTGAGTTATTGATATAGAAATATAAACTCGAGTCAATGAGTCTTACTGAAATCATAAAAGATATGAACTCTACGTCATCGCAAGATAAGACAAAAGCGACAATCTTTATTTGCAGACATCTTGATGAATGTTTAAAATGTGAATATCTCAACAGTAAGAGACCCAAGTGTCTTGTGAAAAAAATCTCAAAGAAAGATTTGTCATCAAAAGGAATTGTTCTCCCTGCCATGCGTGATGAATGAAATATTTTGCGATTTTAAGACTTCAAGAAGTCAGCGATTATAACTCTGTAATGTGTAGAATAGTATCCCAATTGAAATTCTGTGGGGGTGAATATCACAGATGAAGAAATGCTGGAGAAAACTTACTTCACGTTTCATACATCTAATATAATACTACTATAACAATATAGGTTGCGTGATTTTAAGAAATATTCTGAACTAATTTCATCTCTTCTTGTGGTAGAGAAGAATAATGAACTTTTGATTAAAAATCATCAGTCTCATCCTACTGGTTCAGCACATTTTCAGAAGCAAATGCTGCATTTTTTAAAAAATTATGAACGAGGATATATCATGGTCGTGGTTGTGGACGTGGTCGTTGTCGTGGTCGTGGCCGCGATCGTAGTGGTTCTTACAATCTTTCACAAAATAATACGATCCACAAGAAGCATCATATAGAAAGACATGATAAAGAAAAAGATATTTATAAAAGTTCTCTTCGAAATTCTGAAGATTCCTATTATAAATGTGGCTCCAAATGGCACTGGTCTCGGAGTGTGTCGAACACTGAAGCACCTTTTTAAGCTTTACAAGGCATTTCTTGAAAGTAAAAGAAAAAGAAGTGAATTCACTGAACATGATGATCCTATGGATGATTCAACTCATCTTGATATTTCAGATTTTACTGATGATTTTGGTGATCTTTCAACACATTGTGATTTTTTGGATACTGATAATAATTAGATATATGATTGTATTATCATGTTTTGTCAAATTCTTTGAATATAATATTTCATTTATAATAATATGTTTAAAATTTTATTCTCACCAAATGATTTATTTTATACGAAGCTTGATATGGATTTTCTAATGATAAAGTCAAGACCAAAGTTGGAGATTGCATATGTATAGTGGTACAACACACACTATTCTCAAACATAAAAGGTACTTCTTTGATTTAAACTAACAAAGGCAATCATCAATATAATATCAGGTCCTGTAAACTTGATTAAAGGAACTGGTAAAACCAGCTTTATAATGCTAAATGGAACAAAGTTTTTCATAAAAGACGCTTTGTTTTCACCAAAATCCAAAAAAAATTTGTTGAGTTTTAATGATATATATATCTTCATGGATATGATACTCAGTTTACAGGTGAAGAAAATATGAAGTATATGTTATTACTACTTATGTATCAGGAAAGAAGTACATATTAGAAAAACTGTCAAAGCTTTTCTCATGATTGCATTACATGTATATAAATGTGATAGAGTCACATATGTTAGTTAAAGAAGATACAGAGATATTAACTCGTGGCATGACCGTTTTTAGGTCATCCTGATTCAATAATAATGAGAAGAATTATTGAGAATTCACATGGCATACATTAAAGGGCCAGAAAGATTCTTCAAACTAGCAAAATTTCATGTGAGACTTGTTCTTTAGGAAAATTAATCATGAGAATATCACCACTAAAATAAAAATTGAATCACTTATACTTCTTGAACGTATCCAAGGTGATATTGGGCCTATACACCTACTGTGTGG